>BROG01001149.1:37500-116599 GCA_030159075.1 Atrina japonica
CTTCATGTCCCCCTTGCGTGCGTCATATCTCCCTCGCACGTCATGTCTACCTCATGCGAAAACTCTTGCAGCTTATTCGACAGTCTTTATTGATTCTGTATTTCGGTACAATAAACAATTTATTGCCCTGATTGTAGGGAGATATGAGGATTTGTGTATCCAAGGCAAGTCATATTTCCAGAGGGCGATAAAGTACTGGTATACAATGCTCTTCCCATAATAGACAAACCATTTTCCCTGTACAAAATTACAACTACTTGCCAACCAAAAGTCTGTTTGTACCTTTATATTACAACACTGATGACCAAAATGTGACCTAGGAAGGTTTATAACAACCCTGCAAAAATGCAATATATTACTATTTGTAATATCTTAAATACACTAACAACTAAGGCCTATCAAAGTGCTGAATTTCACTTTAAAGTCTTTACTATTGATCAACTCCACATTTACAATTTACTTGTAAATATATGTTAACTCATGTCAAGTTTACAGTATAAGCTACTAATGTACATCATACAAATTTCAAGAGAACACTTACAATTGCATATTTCTGCCATGCATTTCACACTCAGCAAGTAGAATATAATGTAAATCGTTTGAACACCAATTATGCTCTCTCTCTCACACACACACACACACACACAGACACAGACACAGACAAACAGACACACACAGACACACACACAATTACGGCACTCACATTAGCATCACTCTGATAATTACACCACTTAAATTCTGCATACACCCAACATTAATAAAATGCTTAAATTCACACATTTTCATTCATATTACATCTGTACCATCTCACTTGACAACAAACATATCACACACACTTAAATCACCTGTTATATCATGTATAACAATACTACCATCAGTATTCCCTCAAGACTTTACTAACACCTAGGTATCACAAATACTATTATAGTCACATTTGTATCATCTTAGTAATTACTATATTCAAATTCATGTCATTTCATTCGCCTGAATTATCGCATTTGCTAAAACACTCATGCATCAGCCCTATAATTATTTTTCATCACAACATCACCTCAATAAATATACATGTACTATAAAACAATAACAACATCATAGCATCTATTAAGTATTCACAGATTCATCACTTCAAAATCTTAGATCAGTTATATCTTCCAGAAAAATCAATATACACAATGTTTACATTATCTCAATACTGTACAAAAAAAATACACCATTTCGGCACTTCTCTCTGTAAAACTTTTAAATCATAAATAACACTTGTCTTTATTATACAAAATGTTGTAATACATATATCTACAGCATTGTGTCCAGTATATCACAGACCTCCATTATTATAATCTAAATAAGCAGATTTCGGATTTCCATTGACCATTAAACAGCTGCGCGACCCAACGGGATGAATGCATTCAAGCATTTACATGTTCACCACATTCTAAAAATTTACCTTGGTCAAGTATGAGCACCACACAAATATCTACTTGTTGAAATAAAAATTTTGAGGTAATTCATCCACTGTATTGGCATAGATATCTGTGCACAACTTAATTTAATCCTTACTTGTTAGTAAATTATGACACAAAGAAATGATTCATGTGTTGGTAGATCATCACATAACATGTATAAGGGTTGACAGAATTACACAAATGATATTTTCTCACGAATCAACTTGGATGTGAAAACTGTTAAACAGGCACATGGTTGACAGGTCACTTGTCATAAGATACACAAGGAGTAATTTAAAGCAGATCTTCAATCTAAAGGCACTGAAAACCACAGAGTATTCTCAACATTTACACCGGAATATATTGTTTCTTCTTTATACCTATGTATCTCGCTAACCACCCTCGTCATAGCGATACAAAATGACAAAACCTTTAAAATCAGAAAATTTAAACTTAAGCTTAAGAAACTTCTGCTGTATCACCAAATAACATTTATATTGAATCTCTCCTATATCATCAAATATCTCTTATATTGGATGCATTTTGTTTCATGCCAGGATCTCATTTCCACACAGACTTTGATTTTCCCTGTTGAGCTTTAGAACTGCTAGCAATTTTCCTTTCTGGTTTCTTCAGTGGCGGTTTCATGCCTGACTTATCTCCCCTAGGTTGTCCTGCATCTACAGACTATCAAACAAAAGAAATGAATTCATTTATAAACCAGAAAAATCTTTTAGAAAATGGATTTTGTCCACATCATTACCATATTTTACCAAGGTTGACTAAAGGAGATTAGTAGGATTAATCTTATTCAAACAAATGAAAATAGCATTTATCAGGTGCACATGTAAATCTTAATATGGACGTTAAGTAAACAAGACGGCCATTTCACCTTGAAACAATGATTATATTATTAACATTTTTTTGTAAAGTGTCAACATTTAGGCATAATGTATACGTGACATAATGTATAGGAAGTTTTTAGTCGAATTGGATAGTAGGTGCTCTTATCGACCCATGGGGTACTGTATGTATATATCAGAGTGACAACTTACCACTCCAAGCTGATCTTTTAGGTTATGTTTTATCTTATTCACATCTTTATTTTTAGGTGATCCAGGTGAGTGGCCAACGCCTCTTTTCACTTCCTTACTTGCATGCTCTGCTTGTCCTCTATAGTGAAAGAAGAGATAAAAATTAAAGTTACCTTTGATTATGTTGAATAGCAATAAAGTGTGTTGCCTTAAAATGTGTATAATCTAACTATATAATTTACAGAAATTTATTACAAAAAATACTGAAGGAACTGTAAATGCATAAATGCCCAAGGTTTGCAAGTATAACCTCCAAGTCAATTATATAACTTTGGTTCTCTGCCTGCATTCTGAACCTATTGTTTTTCTAATCAATTCATTTAATTCTTAAAAAGTTTTTAAAAGATTACTGAATATGAATTATCTTAAAGAAAAGGAAATGTGTAGATTATCACCAATCTGTCAGTATTCAATGTAACATCGGTCCCCTCTTTAGATACATACTTGAACTGGATGTTCCGTAGAATGTTGACAAGGTGTACCATGTGTTCTTCTTCATCTTTAGATATATTTTGTCCTACATCAAAATGTTCCTGGTATTGATTTAACATTTTTGTGATTTCTGCCAACTGATCTGGTTGTAATACTGCGCTGGGATTTTCTGATAAAGATATTTAGTTGATTAAAATTTAAAGGCTTTTTTTTCACTTGTGACAATTGATTTTTGTGTTAAAGACTTGCTACATTTTACAAACAATGATCAATGGTGCAGAACTATGTATTATCAAATTTCCATAAAGATCCTAATGTTAAAATATACTAGGTAGATAAAGAAAGAATAAGACATCACTGTGTGTAGGTCAATTAGCACTGTTTATTGACATTCAAATATAAATTATAACACTACAATTCTACAAACAATACAAGACACAAATGGACATGGCCATGGCATAGATGTAAAGTATAGTCTATTGTTATTTCAGAGGATGACAGGTTAATTATATACCTTGATTAACTGCACTATGAGCACTTGGAAATGACTTTTGATTTTTATCTGTTGCCTGATTACCCTGGAAGAAAAATAAATTTATTTTAATTATTTATTCACATCCTTCAAATTGTCTTGATGAATTAATATCACCTAAAACCTCTAAAAAATCAAATTCTTTTGATCTTTTTGCCATTTCACAATGAAATCATATGAGCCTAGTCAACAGGAATTTTCTTACACAGGACACATAAGTATTTAGAAGTGGTTGCAAGTACATTATCATGTTTTTGTCATGAAAATCGGTCAGGTGTACAGAATTGAATACAGAATTTATTTTTATTTGAAAATAGATGGAAAAATTCCTGACTTTATCAACATGATTGATATCAGGAAGTGGTCGGTTTTCAGAAGGATTAGTTTTTCAGAAGTTGCAGTTATTTGTGTTTACCTGTATTTTAGTGTGTTTGTCCCTTAGCTGCTGAATCCTGTTGAGTTCTTGTTGAATCTGAGCTGCCTGCGCTGTATCATTTAGACCTAGGTCTTCTGAAGAAAAAAAAATGCAAATATCTTAACATTAATTACCAGTAATTACAACATACTTTTTATATATAAATATATATTTCAACAATTTATTGATGTTGTTCAAGAATCTATGTTTGACTGTACATGACACACAAATAAATTTGATCTCATTATTATATACAGATAATATGACTTCCTGATCTATATATGACACACTTATCAGTCTGATTTGATCTCATCATTATATGCATATAATATGATGGGGTTTGCACTTCTGATAGCCAGTAGCACCAATTGCAAAAAAATAAACGTCTGGCGAAAACAATATTCAATTGGCGAAAATAACTGGAGCCTAAAAAATTCTATTGGCGAAAATAATCTACAGTTGGCGAAACCCTCTTCCCCATCGTTAAATTCCATAATCTGTTAATTGTCCCAACTACCTTGTCCAGACTGTATATTTCACGGTTGATTGGTTTAAATTGCCTCAGATAATCACCTGAGATAGCGCAGTCAAACAACACAGGTGATTGGGTAAATTGGCAAACTCACTAATTTCCACTGTTTTCAAATGGTTACAAAATTTAATGTATATGTTTAATGTTTTATCCACTTAGTGTATTATGACTTCCGAAATGTTCTGGATTTTTCCTTTCCTCCATGATATAGTGACGAGAAATTGAAGTAAACATTTTTTTTAAAAAACTGCTTAAGCAGATAATTTAGTTATGGCAATCAATTATCTAATTAGAAAATTATTCTTGTTTCATATCAAAGTGTAAATCATTTATCAAATATTTAATTCTTTTACTCGCTTTTTTCATTAAACAACTGAGTAACTTCACAATTAATTTTGTGGTCCTGTTTCAGTATTTACTTTCCTAAATTTGTATTACAAAGAATATATTAAAAATATTCCATTTTTTCTTTTGTTAATTGAATAATTGCAAAACCAGGAGGGATACAATATTGGACAAGTTACTACCAAATATTCCCTTTTAATTTAGCAATGGTTGATTGGGTTTAAATTGCCTCAGGATCACCTGAGATAGCCAGTCAAACAACACAGGTGATTGGGTAAATTGGCACAACTCACTAAGTTTCCACTGTTTTTCAAATGTTTACAAATTTAAAGTGTATATTTTAAATGTTTTATCCACTTAGTGTAATTATGGACTTCCGAAACAAGTTCTGATTTTTTCCTTCCTCCATGATATAGTGACGAGAAATTGAAGTAAACATTTTTTTAAAAAAACTGCTTAAGCAGATAATTTAGTTATGGCAATCAATTACTAATTAGAAAATTAATCTTTTTCATATCAAAGTGTAAATCATATTATTCCAAATATTTAATTCTTTTACTCGCTTTTTTCATTAAACAACTGAGTAACTTCACAATTAATTTTGTGGTCCTGTTTCAGTATTTTAAGCATTTTAGTAATTTTCCAAGCACAAATAAATATATTTACTTTCCTAAATTTGTATTAAAGAAATATATTAAAAATATTCCATTTTTCTTTTGTTAATTGAATAATTGCAAAACAGGTGGGATATCATATTGACAAGTTACTACCAAATATTCCCTTTTAATTTAGCAATATATATTCATGATATTCAAGAAAATATCAAATTCAAAAATGATATAATTGATGTTTCAGGAAAAAAAATCAGTAAAATTTAGTACAATCAGTACTACATGTAAAAATAATAGCCAAGACATTCTGTTTATCAATGTTTTTACCTCTCTAAAAATATATGTGCATTTTTTTTTTCATTTCATCTATCTATATATGTAGTTTTAATACATGTAATTGGAAAGAATATATACTTGGCACCTCTGTGTATTATTTTATGGGCATGTCCATTGTCAGAGTAGTGGTGCATTGTATTTGCACATACATTAGTGAATAACATATATCACAACTGTCAATCTGTGGTTTTTAAAAACATTTTAAGATTATTACATGATACACAAGAGGAAATTTGAGATGTAATAATCGATCATATGTTTCATTTGATTGCTGGATTGCCAAAAAAAAAAAAATATACATTATCTTAAATGCATGAAAAGTAATTAAATATAGCAACAAGAGAGATAATTTTTCCTTTTCATTATTTAATATAAAAATAGTGTCAAAATAATTTGTCAGACCTCTGGGGGTAGGAGTAGCAAATATACAATTAAAGCAAAGAGATAGCAACTCGGTGTCAAATATATCAAAATGACAGATATAAGAATAAATATATTAATAAAAATGTATAAAAGCAAACGCAAGGCATTTTCTAATGATTTTACAAACACCCTATATCATATACATGTACTAAACATCCATCATTTAGCCAAATTTTGGTGGTGAAGAAAAAAATTCATTGGCGAAGCATCACATTTTCTGAATTGGCAATTGGCGAAAAAAATGTTTGGGTCAGGGATAGCCCTGTATGATAATTTATTTCTATATGAAATACTGATGCAGATTATGTCACTTATCTATGATATATACCTAGTTTTATTTCATCATTACATGAAGTTAATATATTTGTCTATGATATGTACTTACCAGTCTGCTCTCATCATTACATACACATTATAGGACTTTAATATTTGTCTATAATATGTACTTACCAGTCTGCTCTCATCATTACATACACATTATAGGACTTTAATATTTGTCTATAATATGTACTTACCAGTCTGCTCTCATCATTACATATACATTATAGGACTTTAATATTTGTCTATAATATGTACTTACCAGTCTGATCTCATCATTACATACACATTATAGGACTTTAATATTTGTCTATAATATGTACTTACCAGTCTGCTCTCATCATTACATACACATTATAGGACTTTAATATTTGTCTATAATATGTACTTACCAGTCTGCTCTCATCATTACATACACATTATAGGACTTTAATATTTGTCTATATACTTAGGTCTGCTCTCATCTTACATACACATTAATTTAATATTTGTCTATAATATGTACTTACCAGTCTGATCTCATCATTACATACACATTATAGGACTTAAATATTTGTCTATAATATGTACTTACCAGTCTGCTCTCATCATTACATACACATTATAGGACTTTAATATTTGTCTATAATATGTACTTACCAGTCTGCTCTCATCATTACATACACATTATAGGGACTTTAATATTTGTCTATAATATGTACTTACCAGTCTGCTCTCATCATTACATACACATTATAGGACTTTAATATTTGTCTATAATATGTACTTACCAGTCTGCTCTCATCATTACATACACATTATAGGACTTTAATATTTGTCTATGATATGTACTTACCAGTCTGCTCTCATCATTACATACACATTATAGGACTTTAATATTTGTCTATGATATGTACTTACCAGTCTGCTCTCATCATTACATACACATTATAGGACTTTAATAATTTGTCTATGATATGTACTTACCAGTCTGCTCTCATCATTACATACACATTATAGGACTTTAATATTTGTCTATAATATGTACTTACCAGTCTGCTCTCATCATTACATACACATTATAGGACTTTAATATTTGTCTATGATATGTACTATGAGTCTGCTCTCATCATTACATACACATTATAGGACTTTAATATTTGTCTATGATATGTACTTACCAGTCTGCATCATCATTACATACACATTATAGGACTTTAATATTTGTCTATGATATGTAACTTACCAGTCTGCTCTCATCATTACATACACATTATAGGACTTTAATATTTGTCTATAATATGTACTTACCAGTCTGCTCTCATCATTACATACACATTATAGGACTTTAATATTTGTCTATAATATGTACTTACCAGTCTGCTCTCATCATTACATACACATTATAGGACTTTAATATTTGTCTATAATATGTACTTACCAGTCTGCTCTCATCATTACATACACATTATAGGACTTTAATATTTGTCTATAATATGTACTTACCAGTCTGCTCTCATCATTACATACACATTATAGGACTTTAATATTTGTCTATAATATGTACTTACCAGTCTGCTCTCATCATTACATACACATTATAGGACTTTAATATTTGTCTATAATATGTACTTACCAGTCTGCTCTCATCATTACATACACATTATAGGACTTTAATATTTGTCTATAATATGTACTTACCAGTCTGATCTTGCGAGTATTGTGAGGTGTTGTCCTCTGTGATATGTTCGTGATCAGTCAGTTCACCGGGTGGCTTTTGTAATAGCTGTAAAATTAATAATAGTATCCTCTTTAAAAACAATTACGACGTTATAGCAATCAATCTCTAAACCTTATCTTTAAATATCAGTCAAAGCTACAGGGTCAACACATTGAAACCAAACTGTCACATTGAAGCCTACAGATAAACAAAGTAACTCATCATAACTCATAGTTGTTGAATCATGAACAATCATTGTTTTTATTTTATTTGTTCAAATGATTTCCTTTTATTATTGTTGTTTTACATTCTGCTAGGGCCTCTTTAGATTAGGCCTAAACCAGAAGTCTCTCACTTCTATTACCCCAGCAACCTATGCTGACTTTGTGAGAGAGTTTGTCACTTTACTTTCATGTAGTTCATTCTACTAAGAATTTTTCACCTATAAATAGAAATAATAATTGAAGTGCCAAAAATTTTGACCTGAGCTATGGACTAATGCAAGTCCCATGAGGGTTCTTTACTGTACCACACCTGCCATTAAACCAGCTTTAAGTCTGATCCAAAAGATCCAGTGACTTTTCATTTCTTATGTTGAACATACGATGAGGGAACAGTCATTATCTTTGTTGTATTGTCTGCCCATGTAGGTATTACCTGGTACCATGAATCGTACCCTGAACTTTCTGATCTCGAGTTGAACACTCTATCATGTCTACCACTAGAGAAGTGTGAGCCATCTTTTTAAAGAGTAATTAACTTTTGTTTACCATTTGTATATAGTGTTGAAGCTCCCCTTGTTTTGATTCATGTTGTTCAAATCTCTCAGCAATATCATGATACTCAGCATTCAGCCTGAAAGGTAAGATAAAACACGCATGTGATGAAAAAAATGGCATTTGAAAGCTTACAGAGATACTCAACTGAAATGTCCAAACAAAATGCTATAAAATGTACTAAATCAAGTAAAAATTGAATTCAAATTTCAAAAAACATTATAGAGAAGAACATAAGAATATGCTTAAAGTATATTGGTGAGATGTACACTTCTAAGATTCAATATGAATTGCAAGATTAATAGACCATTTTTGAGTTGTCCGATTCCGTTCAATTTTGTCACAATAGTTTGTACTTAGACTACGTGATGTCATCTGAAAGTTGGGCAAGGTCGATTTTGGTTATGTAACATTTCCATTGACAATATTCTGTAATATCTTATTTCACTTCATCTGCGAGGAATTAATTTTAGTTAAATTAAATATGGAAAGTGTCATCACTTTCCTGTAATCTAATTTTCAAATCTGGCACCTATTACTCCATGATATTGATATCCCTGGTCATAGAGGCGATAAACTACTTATCCGGAATATAATGATGCCCTACTTTGCTCTTTGAAACCGCACTCTATTATGGCGAATCGTGACGTAACAAGACAATTCGAAAATGGTCTATTATTAAATCTGTACTAAATACTGATACTTCTATCTACTTTACCTCTACATATTACCTGAGACTGTAAAGTACCGATACCTTCTACCTAGTTTAGCTCTACATGTTACCTGAGATTGTAAGGTACTGATATCTTCTACCTAGTTTAGCTCTCCAAATTACCTGAGATTGTAAGGTACTGATATCTTCTACCTAGTTTAGCTCTCCAAATTACCTGAGATTGTAAGGTACTGATATCTTCTACCTAGTTTAGCTCTCCAAATTACCTGAGATTGTAAGGTACTGATATCTTCTACCTAGTTTAGCTCTCCATATTACCTGACATTGTTAGGTACTGATATCTTCTACCTAGTTTAGCTCTCCATATTACCTGAGATTGTAAGGTACTGATATCTTCTACCTAGTTTAGCTCTCCATATTACCTGACATTGTTAGGTACTGATACCTTCTACCTAGTTTAGCTCTACATATTACCTGAGACTGTAAGGTACCGATACCTTCTACCTAGTTTAGCTCTCCATATTACCTGACATTGTTAGGTACTGATACCTTCTACCTAGTTTAGCTCTACATATTACCTGAGATTGTTAGGTACTGATACCTTCTACCTAGTTTAGCTCTACATATTACCTGACATTGTTAGGTACTGATACCTTCTACCTAGTTTAGCTCTACATATTACCTGACATTGTTAGGTACTGATACCTTCTACCTAGTTTAGCTCTACATATTACCTGACATTGTTAGGTACTGATACCTTCTACCTAGTTTAGCTCTCCATATTACCTGATTGTAAGGTACCAAAACCTTCTACCTGTTAGGTCTACATGTTATCTGACCTGTAAGCTACCGATAGTTCTAGCTTTAGCTCTCCATATTACCTGACATTGTTAGGTACCGATATCTTCTACCTAGTTTAGCTCTCCATATTACCTGACATTGTTAGGTACCGATATCTTCTACCTAGTTTAGCTCTCCATATTACCTGACATTGTTAGGTACCGATATCTTCTACCTAGTTTAGCTCTCCATATTACCTGACATTGTTAGGTACCGATACCTTCTACCTAGTTTAGCTCTACATATTACCTGAGACTGTAAGGTACCGATATCTTCTACCTAGTTTAGCTCTCCATATTACCTGACATTGTTAGGTACTGATACCTTCTACCTAGTTTAGCTCTACATATTACCTGAGACTGTAAGGTACCAAAACCTTCTACCTGGTTTAGTTCTACATGTTATCTGAGACTGTAAGCTACCGATACCTTCTACCTGGTTTAGCTCTCCAAATTACCTGAGACTGTAAGGTACCGAAACCTTCTACCTAGTTTAGCTCTACATATTACCTGAGACTGTAAGGTACCAAAACATTCTACCTGGTTTAGTTCTACATGTTACCTGAGACTGTAAGGTACCGATACCCTTTAACTGGTTAGCTCTACATATTACCTGAGACTGTAAGGTACCGATACCTTCTACCTAGTTTAGCTCTCCATATTACCTGAGACTCTCTTCATGAATACTTCCACCAGGTGTACCCCCACTGTCGGCTCTCTGTCTCTCCTCATTTTCTTTTCGTCTACTTTGCTTTGTGGGTGGTGAATGACTAGGATTATTTGGGGGATACTTCATTTCATTTCTGACACCTAAAATAGTAAAAGAAAATTGGAAGATAAAGCAAAACTTACAAAATCAAGAAAATGCAACAAGTATAATGACAGGCATGCAGAGGCCAACGGGTGAACACGTTGAAATAATATTAAAGGAATGTGATTCCATAATGGTGAAAAGGGAGAAATAGGGATCATTTGTAGAGGTTTAATTGGGAAAATAAAGATTAAACATTGCAGCAAAATTTTGAAAAAGGAGGAATTCCTCCAATTTCAGGAAAGTTCTATTCCCTGAATATGAGTTGTTACCTAAAATACTGAAACAACTGTGAAACCACCATGATACATTAGTTCCTACATAGTACAAATTTTATATGTATCTACTGAATATATTCACTGGAAAGAAAAAGAGTAGATGGTTAGTTTATATTACAACAATACATGCAACAATAACATACCTTCATGAGAATGCGGTCCCTGACTCCGTCCAGCACCAGGTACAATTCTACTTGACGTATTCTGGAGATTTTCTGGGCTGTTCTGGCTTTGTGGGTGTTTATGCTGTTTTCTTAACTGATCTACTGATAGCTGATTAGCCGACTTGATGCTTTCAAAACTGATATTGTTCACTTGTTCTTGTGTATTATGGGGATACGTTTCACCATGATCAACTACATTTCCATGACTACGCTGTGGTGGTCTTATAGGCACCGCAGTCACAGAATATGATGGTGGCAAGATGTCATTTTCTAAATTGGGTATAAACGCACTGGAAAATTGCTGAGGAAGATTGTGTGATGTAAAAAATTGACTAGTTTGTCCTAGATTGGAACTTTGAATTTCACTAGAGGATTTGACTTGTTCCCTGTAACCGGACACATCTGGTTGTAGCCTGGCACCTACAGAGGATTGTAACCAGCTGTGTACATGACTGTTTAATCTCTCAGTCTCAGGGTCATCTAAATCTGTCTTTTCCTCCGGAACAACATTTATTTTAGTTGATTGACCGTTTCTACTTGAACAAGCCATGTTTTCTGTATTAGTAGAGTCTTGCATTGTAAAGTTTGGTAGCTTCGTTTCTGTTGCGGTTCTCTGGGATGATTGGGTGAACATCATAGGCTGAGAAAGACTGTAAAGAAAAAATAATCTGTTAATATTCTAAAAATTTCAAAACTATACATGCATCAGCATATTTAAAGTAATTTAAAAAAAAAGATTGAATATGTACTTCAGTGGCAGCTGAACCTAAATGAAAGGTAAGTAAGACAAAATTACACTGGTATTCCCCAGATTTTCACAGCATCAGATCTAAAATATAGTATCTTCACCTGTGAAATTGAGATAATTAGTAAACTCAATTTTGTTTGGGCGACACATCAAGAAGTCCAATAGTGGATAATTTGAGTTAAATGCACATAATGACCAGCAACCTATGAGGCCAGTCTGTTTTACAATATTAACCCTTATCCCGCCACATTACATTGACTGACTCTAAAATATATTATTACAAAGTATCACCTGCCAGATTAAAACTGAGAATTTTTATCAATTTTGAATTTGAACTGGTCACTTTAACTTGTAATTGTGTTTCAATTTGTGTACACTGACCCAAATAATTTTAATAAAAATGATTGCAATTAATGTTTTTGAAGTGTTTTATTTTTTTTTAGATCAGGTATTCATTGCACAGTTAAAATTGTAATTTCTGCGACCGTAGTTGCTTTCTATGACTCGGCATGAATAAAACCGACGCGGCCATTGTCCGACATTGTGGCTTTAGAATTAATTAAATTTGAGACACCGATTTGTCTCCTAAACAAAAGATGTTTTTTTTAAACAATAAATAAAATCCAAAAGGTTACCATTGCCAGGTACATAGCATGCAAGATGTGTCTGAAATGGGGACCAGTAGCGAGTTGTTGGTCCATCCTCGTCAGCACAGAATTCCTATCGTCGATTTATCCATAGGATAGAACTTTGTAAGTCCCTATTTCAAATCAGAGGAAATCATATTCCTCTCCGAGTTGTAATTACTGAAAATAGCCAAATTCCATTATTGCAAATTGAACAAAGCGATAATATTTGTAATACTTTCAGAAGCGAGATTCTAAAGGTCGTTTAAGTCATTTAGTTTTTATTTTTAGTGATAAAAGTGTGTCATATCAACATTATAAACTTATCCATGACGTGGTATCTTTTTAACCAATGGTCGTTTACATAGGATTCCGTGGTATTTATAGCGTACTTGGAAATCCAATCGAAAATCGTATATTGATGTGTTTGCAATGGCAGAGGGTATTGTAAAATCGTATATTGACGTGTTTGGCAGGATAAGGATTAAAGCCTTTTCTCTGCAGACTCAAGATGTGCTTGAGGAATGCTTTGCCCCTGAGAGCTTAATATTTCATGGATAATTTAAAGTCCCGTAACTCTGGCAAAATCAACAAAATTGAACCATAATAAATATCATCCTATTTTTCATTGACATATAACATTATAAAGAGGAACCTGTCGTGAAAGACCATCCAGTCTTCAACTGAAATGTGATCTCTCAAGACAGGTGGTCTCTTAAAAGAGGCGTTATTTAAAGGATTTTTTTCGAATGTGGTCTCAAAAGACAGGTGGTCTTTCAAGACAGGTTCCACTACTGAAATTGGTTAAAAAATTTAGGAATTTGATGAGAATGTTGCAAACATACAAAGAGTTATAAATCATTAGAGTAAAAATTTGATAGAAAATATATAAAAGTGTGATGGTTACATGTCACCTTAAGACTTTGGCTCAGGTGACCTAGAACTTGAAACATTAACACCCTGAACAATACCTTTGTAAAAGTTGCTGCATATGTAGAGAGGTAGTAAAGTCACTCAGATCAGTATCTATGGGAGGAGGCTGATGGATGGAGGATATGGTACTATTCCTGGCTGGACTACTAGTTACAGGAAAAGTTGTTTGTGTTGTGGTATTGGTGTTGTTACTAGCACTAGTTGTTTGAGAACTAAATGATACACTGGCCAAGTTCTGGAAAAAAAAAAAATAACAAGGTGTATTTGAGGTACATAATGTCTCCTTAAACTGAGTCATTAATGAAGATTTTAAAGTCCCATAACTCTGGCAAGTATTGACAGATGTACGTCATAATCAAACTAAAACCAAATTTAATTGATATTTAACAATTGATATCAAAACAGGTGAAAATTAAAAAAAAAACCAAAACAAATAAGTTATTTACTGGAAACCAAAATGTTGTAAATAAACATACAAACTGTGGAAAAAACAAAATCCCGTCTTGGATTTCAGGGCCATAAATAAATCAGGATGAAAGTAAAATGTATTTCAAAGATATTTCTATTGAATTCTTTGAAATTGTAATCATATTAAATACCATTCCATTATAAATGTTCTGCAAAAGCAGACTTTGACAAATGTAAATGTATATCAAGAAAACATCTAAAATATTCATTTACTACACTAAATATGCAATGAAGAGTTTTTTGTGTAAATGACCCCCCCAATGTAACAGTCCCACGGTTGTGCTAAAGATTATTGTTTGATACACGTCTGCTCACAGTAAATTGTGACATCTCGTTAATAAAACCCATGCGTATGGTTTGTGTAAGTTGGTTGGCTGTTTTGTTGTTTAACGCCCCACTTAAGAATCTTTCACTCATATGGAGAGGTCACCAAATGTCGGTGAAGGACTTCAAATTTTGGCCTATGCTCGGCACTTACGGCCATTGACCAGTGAGGGTTCTTTAACTTGCCGACACCTACTGTGAAACGGGACCTCGGTTTTTAATGTCTCATCCAAAGGACATGAAATCAACCTTCGCCGGCTGAACTCGAACTCACGATTAAGAGTGGAGCATGGTACCAACTGAGCCAGGCCACTCGGTTTGCATAAAAAAATCACGTTATTAACAACACGTGGAAATATCCACGTTTACAGTATATACCTTGTTAACTACACGAATACAATTTTTGCTAAAATTAACACAAACAACAGATGGAAAGACACGTTATTATGTCAGAAATCACTTTCAAATATTCCCCGGTGTATAAGAAAATGATATCGCTTACTAATACAATGTGTCACATTAGCATGATCAAATTTAGGTAAATTACTAACTTTTCTTTGTGGAGTGCTTGCCAGGAGTTGCACAGCTTCATTCCATTGAGACTGCATCATGTATTGTAGTTTCATAAGTATTTCTGATCTGTGAGTGAATCATTGAAAATAATCGACATGAGTAAAGCAAACCAATCAAGTATAAATCGTGGTTAAACATTCAGGATGGTCATTTCCAGCTTTGCCTCAGATTTAGGTGCTGGATACATCTTTAGACATTTGATTTGATTTTGAATAGTGTCTTACACCACACTCAACAATTTTTCAGTCATATGGTGGCAGCCAGTTTTTAATGGTTGAAGAGAGAACCCGGTTACAATGTACCCGGGAAGAGACCTAATTCAGTAATTAACACCTTTAGAAATGAATCCCTATCCACTCTACTAATGATTCTAAAACATCAAGCAGATTCTAGATATTTTGCACATGTTCTGGGAGAACTGATTTTATTTGTTAAAGTTATTGATTTTTTTTAAATTATGAAACATTTGGATATAACAGACTGCCTAGTTATAGGATTCTTAAAACTATTCTAAGACAGGGCAAAACAAAGAACACATATACAGTGAACCCGCTTTACAACGACTTTCATTTTAACCGAATATTCGGCATCCGACAAGAATTGCTCGGGAACAAACGTACATGTACATAAAAAGTACTCATCACAACGGAATATTCGGTATCCGACTCCGACACTAGATTCCGGGAACAAATGTACAAAACTCAGTGTAAATAAACTCTTTACAACGATGTAACATAGAACCAACCAGCTGATCTGGCTATTGTTATCATTCTTGATTTTCTTCACGGTTGAGTTCATAGGTAAAAATAATTGCCAATAAAACAATTACACCGTCAATTGTTTTCTAATCTCCACTGATAGGTGATGGCCTAGGTGTCAACAATTAGCGCTTGAATCAACCTTACCTGTACGTCAGTAGGACTAATGTTTATAAACCATCAGTAGGTTTCGTTTGAACTGAACCGACAGGAAGTGAAATACAAGCTGGGTACAAAGTGAAAAAATAAGATTGATAAATAAAGAATAAAAAATACACATACTTGACAAGTTTCGTTAGGCTACATGTTCGTTCCGATGTGGTTACAATGGCGGATCTTTAAATTATTTCAGTACTTGCGATAGCAGTAGACATTTTACTAAAACTTTATTTATGAAACGCATTTTTCAGAGAATTGTATCAGCAATCTCTGCATTTTTTTATTTTAGCAATAAAGTGTCTAAATCGGAATCTGGAGATATACTATTACATTCGGGTATTTTGTACATGATTCATGCATTTTATGACATCACCGATTTATGACCGATTTAATGAAAAAGTAATTGTGCATCGATGTTAAGAAGATTAACTTGCATAAATTTTATTTATATATTTTCATAGAGATTTTAATGTTATTTTAAGTTTATTTATTTACAAGTACAAATATAAGCGTAAATGATACTCAAAAGAGCTAACTATGAAATGCCCACCACATCAAATTCATTACAGTGACAAATTCGATATAACGTCATTCCTACATGGGAACAAACATGGTCGTTGTAAAGAGGGTTCACTGTATTTAGATAAAATAATTCTATATCTTGTTATGGGCAGTTATCTTGAGTAACAGATACTAGGAATCAATGAAGCAATCTTGAGTAAGTCATAAACTCTTTCAAATGATTTTTTGGTTATATATGAAAGTAAAATTTGTTTAAGGCTCTCTAGCAAACAGTGATTCATATATTTGAGGTCATGTGACCTTGAACAACTCACAAATACATAGAAATATTACTAGGAAAGTCTGATTGGAATAATTCTGTCTCTGTATTAAAAAGGACACCTAATAGACTTGAAAATATACACACAAAAATGTACCATACAAATACATGATATGTATCAACCTACCTTTGGGATTCTAGTTTTTGTTTAGTTTGTTGTAATGTTGAAATTTCACTTCTTTGCTCTTGAAGTCTACAAAAAAAGAATTCAGTAATGTAAACTGCAAAATTAATCACAATCAAACCCTCTCCTAAATTATTCTGGTAAAAAACTTTTCCTGTCGCAACACTATAACATGCTTTCCAATATTTGTTGTTCAGGATATTTCCTCTATCCATGATCATATCTGGAATTTGATCCCCCCCCCCCCCCCCCACAATAATTCCCATTGCATCAATTCTTTACCGTTTGTCTAAATTTCATCTAGCTTTATATTTCCTACATCTAGATAAGTCATCAAAACTGAGTAAAAAGGCAGGAGATGCGAACTCTTTAATAAAGAAGCTGCAATTGTTGCTTCCAAACCAGGAAAAAATGGGTCCAATGATTCTATGAATCTGATATAATTTCTTTTCCTTTCACCCATTAAACTCTGAAAAAAATGAACTCCTTAGTACACCAATGACTTAGGCCAGTCTAAATGTGAATTTTGGGGTGAATAAGTTAAGCACTTACTTTTGTTCATATTCCAGAGTCAATTTTCTGAATTCTTCCTCCCTGTTTTTCAAGTCATCATGGAACTTGGACATGCTTTTTTCAATGTCTTTGGTATGTCTTTGATTAAGTTCTTTTATCTGTTTATGATGATTTTCTCTCATCTCATTTTCACTCTCTTCCATTCTTTTATGTACATCTGTAATCTGCTCTGCTATCTACAATTTTAGAAACATGCACAACATGGAAGTATTTACTTGTTGACATAACATAACATACATCTATCCAGCAGGTGTCCTCTAACTTTGAATCATTATTACACAAGCTTCAGGGGCCCAATTTACCAAGAAGTTGTATGTCGTAAGTCTTAAGTCATTTGATCTTAAGACAAAAGTTAGGACTGTTTTATCAGCAATACCCTAAGTCAAGTTTTAACGTATATTCAATCACATATTATAAATAAGATCTTGATAGGTAATGGATACTTTTACCTGTTACATTTACAAATATAAATTATGAGACATACAAAAATAACTCCGGTCTATGCATTGCCTCTGGTTAGTCATTAAGACCTGACCTGATATGATCATAAGTCACAAGTCTTAATTCTTTGTAAAATGATCACAAGTTATGTGTGGTCCAAAGAACCGAGTCCAAGACTTTTAGGACCTTTTGTAAAACAGGTCCCAGGTTCCTGTTTCTGTGAATATGTAACTGATAGTGAATTATTATGAAGTCATAACTGTAATCAACTGAAGTAAAAGATCCAACATACCTCTTTCTCCATTTGTGAATGTAGCTCAGCTTCCAGTGTCCTCTGAGAGCCCTCAAATTTGGCCTCCATTATGCTCATTTCTACTTTTAGACTTTCCTGAAATGAGCAAAAGCCAGTTGTTTATCTATAAGCCTAAATATGCCCAATACACTTTAACAAGGATTTCAGTGCTTTTTCATTGAATCTTTTTTTCTCAACATTATATCCATCATAAAACATTACTGCTTATTAAATTTTAAAGAAAGCATTCCCATTTCACATGAACAGTTGTAAAAAGGAGCTATGGAATCAAAGATGCTTTTTGAGAGTTTTGTTGTTGTTGTAAAAAAACTAATGCATAAAATGTTGATTTACAGGTGTTTTACCTATCCATACAGTGAAAACTGTCTTGAGAGACCCCTGTCTTGTGAGGCCATTCTGAGAGCCACCCAGTTAAACAATCCTTAAAAAAATACTCTTTGAAGAGACCACCTGCAGGGATTTTCCGGCCTATCATAGGCTATCAAAACAAGGCTCCCAATCGCAATACAAAAACAATGCATTTTTTCCCAAATATGCAATTGAAATTTCCAAATAGAAGTCAAATGACAAAGAATTTGAAGAGATTGTTGTATTTTCACATAGTTTTGTGTATTTCTAGATTTCCCATTTTCAATAAAACATTTCTAAAATTCCCAATTCAAAAGGCCCAGGCCCCATTCACAAAAAAGTGTGGAAAATCCCTGACCTGTCTTGAGAGACCATGTATAATTGCTTTTATTTGCTAGGGATTAAATTTCACAGGAAAAAAGAAAATATCGCGAAATTAAATACTGATGAAGTATCAGAAAGACAATAGGTTACCAACTTAAATTATAAAAGTTGGTATCAGTGAAAATGTATTCATATATATCCAGACATCGTATATACAAATCACAGAATATTTATAAGCCTTTTTTAACTCCTTCTTTTTCTACACTTGTCATGGAAATGATGGTGTGAAATTTTATACCCGTGAATGAGTTCAATTCAGAAAATGAAATTTTCTCATCGTAAAATTAAACAACTATACAGTAAATCACATGTTTATGCAAAAACAGAATTTGGACCTTACTACCAGACATTCTATGAATGACACATGGAAACTAAACAAAATTTGTCATCTTTAAACGAGTGTTACTGAGAAAAAAATATCTACTTTGTTTTAACTACACATTGTAATACATTTATCCAAATAGTGTGAATGCATGTCACGAGGTCCACACTGAACCAATTTCCTACCTTTTCCCTAACAGCTGCATCAATTTCCATCTCCAGTCGTCTGACTTCAGTTTGTGTTGAGTATAACTTCTCTTCCATCTCTTTGTTTAGTTTCAGAGATTCTTCACATTTCTCCTGAAATATAGTTATTACATGTAAACAAAACAGAAGAAAATGTCAACAATGATGAAAAGATATCTGGTTTTGAGAAACTTAAATAACAAATTTATGTCTTGCCACAGGAGGAAATAGTGAGAAAAACCTGATTTCTTATTTATGCAACAAAAGCAAAATCTGCACTCATTCTTTTACAAGAAATGGACACAAATTAACTTTTGTCATTTCCCAAACTTGAAAGACATGTGTATGTTGTGTGTGTGTGTTTAGTACAGCAGGAATATTTCATTCTTTATCAACCTATGAAAACTCATTGCAGTCAAACCTGCTTTATAGGCCACCTCTGTACAAAGGGCACCTGCCTATAAAAGCCATTCAAACATTATCATTGTTAACCTTTTTTATAATGAATAATTTTTTTAAAAAGACTTTTGCCTCTTCCCTTTGGTGGCCTTTATAGACAAGTTTGATTGTATTACTTTTTTTCACAGCAAATACCACTGTAACAAGCTTATCTTAATGCTAACCCTTTCCTGTTGTACGATCTTTTTGTTGTTATCACCGACTTCCTCTATTCTCTGAAGTAATTCCTGTTCTCTTTTAAACCATTCATCTTGTTCCTGCAAATTCATGTACACAAATTACAATGATGATAAAATAAAGGTTGAAATACCCAGATTCTCTGACATAATTCCCTGACATTCCAATGTTGGACCCCCTCATCGAGGGGCTATGAAATTCACATTTTATACTACACGTGTCTATCAAATTTAATGAAAAATGGCCTAGAGGTTTCTCAGATGAAGTTGTATATATTCAAATGTTTACTATACACACCAAACAAGACACAATGGGTTATATGTAACCTGAGACACTACAGCCTATAAAAGGAGAAACTAATGAAATCGTGTTTTATGCCATACATGACATTTTTCAGGTATATGGTTGTGGCCAGTTATAGAGTTAAACAATCATACAAAGTTCCAGTTGTCCTTTAGTGCAAGTACAGTGGAACCTTGATGAGATTCCATTGTAGTTTGGTAATCTACTTATCCAATTGCAAATGTCACTTCCATGAAAATTATATACACAATTTATAGACAGCAGTATAGTTCCATAAAAGTGGTTCTTGTATGTACATATTTAAGTATATCATGTATATTAAAAATAAGACGGAAGTTTTTCTCTACACTGCCATATATTATCAGTACAACACTTTGAGATTTTAGCCTCTGTGAAAAAATAAGTAAAATATACCAAAATACATGATTTAGAATACTTTACTTTTAGATATTTTCTTTTTTGTAAACAGCATTTGTCATGGATAGATTTATTTTCTCTGTTGACTTTATCTTGTCAGTCTGGATAACTGAAATTTGACTGATAGCGGACAACCATGACCCTCTGCAAGTATACTGGCAATTTTCCTCATATACTCAGCTTCAGTTCCAGCTTGGTTTGACTGTCTAGAGGTGAGAGATTTTCTTTTTCAAACCAAAGATGCTCTAATCAACCACCACAAAGGCCAAGGGAATGGAACAGAAAAACAAATGCACAGATACATATGTTGTTTTTTTACAACTCACAAGATTATTTTGATTGTTTAGAGATATTACCACAAATTTTAACTTATGGGCTATTGCTTAATGCAAAAGGATACAGGACCTCAGTTTTAAGTTCTATTTGAAAGACCTGTGATTTTCACATCTCATTCCAAGAGAAGAAACAGTCACTACCATTTCTTAGAAATTTAGGAGTGACCCGATAGACGGAAATTTAATTTGAGACCTTCAAATTGACTCAAACACTTTACCACTGTAATCAGTGTTGACGAAAATAGTCATTGCAATATTTAAATGTAGATATAAAGCATTAACAGTATTCACATACATTACGTGATCTATCCTGCAGTTGCTGTATTTTTTTCTCTAAATGCTCTCGGGTTTCTTTCATCGTCTCCCACTCTTGATTAATCAGCTGTATTCTCTCTTTTTCTGCTTCCAACATTTCCTCTGCATGATTTTTTGCTCGTTCATTTTCTGATAACTGAAAGAAAAATCCCAATCACCACAAAGAGTCATAAGTTTAATTCTTTATCCACTTCAAGTATTGCATTTTCATCTCTTTATTTCACATATTTTTTTCAATCTTAAAGATATGCAATTTTGGCCATGAAAAGTATGAGAGCATTAAATAGTGATCTGAATAATTCTTATAGCTAGTCAACTAAATGTGCTCTTTAGACATAGGAAACAGTTGGTTATACAATGTTAGAGCAGCATAGCGTTCTAATAATTTTAAAACCTCACTTTATCAACCTATTTTTTTCAACAACTCCTCACACTTTTTCAACTGTACATACCTGTCTTTTCAACTGATCTATTTCAATGGAAGCATCATTCTTCTCCTTTCTCAGCTGTTCTAAGGCATCAGACATGTCTTTTTCAAAATTCTGGATCATCTGAAATGTAAAGTGGACCATCATATCAAGAGGCTAAAAGGACCCACAAAGCTTCTGATCATTTTCCAGTGTGAAGAAGAAAATCAAAAATTTGTCTAAAGCTTTATCCCTTCTGTTTAGATCCCACAAGCTGGAATCCTGTAATTTACAATTTTTACATTCATATACAGTAAAACCTGCTGTAACGGCCACCTCTACATATGGATTACCTGTTTATAAAGGCCCGTTTTTTTCAAGTCCCTTCCCTACAAACATCAACTAAATTGAACTTGTGTATAAGGGTCACCTGCACATAAAGGTCAATATTACCTGGTCCCTTGGGTGGCCCCTGTAAACAGGTTTTACTGTACTACATTAGTATACAGTGCTCTACACTATTATAGTAAATTTGATATACCTGAACTGTAATTTTGAATTTTTAGTGATATCTAAATGATGTAATTGTGTATACCTCATTTTGTTTCACTTGCTTCTCTTCTATTTTGATTTTTTCATTCTTGAGGTGCTGAAGTAACTGTTCTTTGTCTTCATCTCTCTTCTTCCATCCTTCCACAACCTTAGCTAATTGCTATCAAAAGAATTAACTCAATATTTGAATATTATGCATATATACGATTAAGACATATAATAAACATATCATTTAAAACATCTTTATCTTTTGTGAACTGAATGCACAATATTAACATATTTATGATATTACTGTTGTGAATTTTTGGGGCGAGTTTATCCAGCATTTCTTTACAATGATCATAGAAATTCCACTGACAACTTTGCACACATGGAGTAAATTTTTGAATCAATACCCAAGTTACCCAGGAAAATCCTGGGTATTGATTGTGAAGGCATTAGCTGTTGGAACTGTTCACCTGACTGAATATATTGATGAAAATTGATTTCATATACACAAGAAGTGTTCATATTATGATTAACATGAACAATAACACTGTAATTAAATATTCCAAGTTAATCTATGTTGTTGGGTTGTTGTTGTTTTTTCACTCAGTACTGAGAGTTTACATTTCAAATTACTTTCAGTATTGTTGCTATTTATGAACATTTACAAAAAAAAAAAAAAAAAATAAATAAAAATGAAAAACCCTACTCATTTCGGATCCGAGTTAAAACAAGATGTGTTTGTGAAACACAAATGAATTTGGTCCCAACAAATTTCTAGTGTGACGGAATTATGGACAGACAGACGTACGATCCAAACACTAGATGACACCCCCCATGGACCTTTCAGGCTGGGGGCATAAGAATAACCTACCTAAATTGCAATTTATAAAACATTCATTGTCTATAAACCAGATAAATTTTTGGATGGCCTGATGTTATAACCTGTTTATTAATTTCAAGTTCAGACTGAATTATCTGTTTCTATATTGATTTTTACCTTGTCTAACTGCTCAATCATAATATCTTTCCTTTTATCAGTGGAAACTGCTACAGCCACTTGTTGTTGAGTCTCCAGCAGCTGAAATGAAAATTAAAAATCATACATGACAGTATGAATGGTAAATCTGAAAATAAACTTTTACATTGAATGTAACAAAATAACCTAGAATACAACATCACTAATACACATTCTGTGGTAAAATTATTTCTCAGAGTAAAATGGACATCATCCTCCTTTGTAAAAGTCTATGTCAGATATGAGAATATTATTGGTTGTTTGCTATCACCTGGAGTGGCCCTTGACAGACTAGAGGTCGAGTTGTTAGTGTTTTGTGTCTCTCTAGTCAGTGCAGATCTTAGCTCTGATGGGACCATGCCCGACATAAGCTGATTATGTGAGGAAGTTTGCCATTTTCTATTGGATGGAATTCGTAAGCACAATATAACCAGATGTTCTCCTCCTCAGTGAAAACTGGATTCCAATGTATGGTGATAAAATATTCTGAACATATTAAATAATACTTAGTCCTATTTTCTATTCTGTGATATACATGTATGCATTTATCTTTAATTACCTTCACATTCAGTCTCTGTATATACTGTTCACAGTGCTGAAAAATAATAGGTAAATATTATCAGGGATATGAAAAAAAAAGTTGATAAAACTGCAAAACTGATTTTGTACAATTAAATGCTTCTTCCACAAATTAAATATCTAGCTTGTAATTACAGAAAACAAACATGTACATAAAAGCAAAAGATTGATAATGATATCATTCCAGACTCCAGAATTCATATCACTCCTAACTCCAGAATTCAAGTTACAGGAGTTATACCCATCAGGGTTCGAAAAATTGGTAGAAATGCACTCGCCGCGAGTGATTACATAATTTCCACTCACTCGAACTTATTTTGCACTAGCCAAAGTATGAAACCGTAGTATTTGAAAGTAGATGTGTTAAGAGTGTATAAAATCTTTTTCAAAGTAAATAGATCTTACATGTATATGACTTAACAGATTAGATACTCTTTATTTGACCAATTGTCATTTTTTTTCCAATCAAGTACTTACTAGAAAGGAAAATGTGTGAAAATCTTACCACAACTTTTGTATGCTCTCATTTTAACTGTAAATGCATCATTATTATTACTATTATCAATTACTATTATTACTATTTTATGATGTTGCTACTACCAGACATGTCTTTAAATCAATGTAAATTACAAAAGCAAGTTTTCACTAGTGTTAGATGAAAACAATAGCCATCCATTTCTATGTATTTCATTAAAACTTTTATTTACAGTAACTAATTTTACTTTTATCATTCACATTTAATTCAGATTTTACAACTTTTTTAAAAACATTCTATAGTGTTATGATTATTTTACAAAATCCTGAAATTCAGGTCCGTTCGGTATTGGTTCTTTTATTTACATACATCCAACTTCCACTTCCTCCACAAACTGCAAGTATTAGCAGTCAATACTTGATGTGTTCTGCGACATTTTTGGCCATGAGGTAAAGACTAACGTGTTTAATTGTCAATAAAATAATTATTTCAGTTTCTAATTGTTTTTGTAATGTATTTTGAACTAAATATAGAAGGAAATGACCACTTTTGAAACTTAAAAGGGAATCCGGATTTTCAGTATGGTGTCAGTGGGCTTACTCACCAAACGGGTTATTTCATTGTTAAAATTTACTCGCCTGAAACAATTTCTTACTCGCCAAATCGAGCGGGCAAGTGGATTTTTCAAACCCTGCCCATTCAAATCTTTATCACTAAGATGATGCATAATTAAAAGCTGTTTTTGTGTTATTGTTGCCCTGCCTCAAATTTATGACTTGAATGATAAAATTGTCAGCTAAAGATGAATTGTCAAAACTTTAACCAGTGCTATGGACTAACATCAATGCAGTACATGCCTTGAGACATTGTATTTTGGTCTGGTATGAAAGATCTGTGTCTCCTCACTTCTTATAATGAGCAATAGAAGGAACTGTTATTTTGATAAGTTTTAGGTATGCCCTGAACTGGGAATAAATGATGCAGTCATTGGTTTGTGAGATGAGTATTTTATCCATAAAGCCAATTTTGCAAGTAGTTTACAGAAGTACTCTACTGATAATCAAATTTCTGCATCATTTTATTCATAACAATAACACAGTCCTATCTTCCATAATAACTACAACTTTGTTTACCTTTCTTCTGTACCTTTCTTTCTCAAGTACTTCTCTAAGTCTCTGATTCTCAGCATGCAAGGACACATCACTTCTATTACCAGTTGCCGAAGAGTCGGTCCACATATGGGATGTAAAGCTAGGAAAATTCTCTAACAAATCAGTTACTTCGTCCGGATTACCACCACTGAAATACAATAATGTAAGGTACATGTACTCATGTATGCTAGCATGTTTAGAAAATGAATGAAAGTTTTCCACTCTTTCAATATATCCAAGACATGAAAATCCTGAATGGGGCCATATCATTTTGAAAAAAAAAAAAGATGTGCTTGAGATATTCCCCATGAGTAATCCATTCTATTTTTTTTATTTATTTTAAAGTCCCAAAACTCTGGGAAATACTGCCAAATAATCAAACTTATGCTCAATCTATTGATATAAAGCAACAAACATGTATCAACTTTTGATAAAATTTTGTGAAAAGTACCTTACTCATAAAAATATATGTCCCCTCCCCATGTCCACACCAGACATAAGTTACACCGCTAAAAGTAATGATGATGTACCCCAAAATGGACACAATGTCGTCTATATACAACAATTTCATATCTGGAGAATACTGATTAAGTTTAAAGAAGACCTTTTCATGTATCATTACCTCAACATTGAGTAGTCCATGGGTAGTTGTACTGGATCAACTGGTACATCCATTGACAAAACTTGATTGCTGAGTTCAATGTCTCTCTGATCTGCATAAAATTAGAAAAAATCAGGTACCAGTAACTGTAGAATAACAGTGCTTGATGCTCATATCAATAATACGTGAAATTTAATTAATCAGTACCTTTACAGTAGCATACAAAAAACAAGTACATTTTTAAAGTTACATCTAGAAATATTTTACATCTAGAAATATTTTAATAACTATCACAGAATAATTGCAAAGGGAAGTTTAAAAAATGCATAAAAATGAAGCATTCATTTGTTGTGCAAACAGTTTGAAAACTACTAATAAACAAAATTATATTAATGAAAAAAAAAATGGCAGAATTTTACCTGAAAATGCATTTGCAGAGTATTTCAGCATGTTTTGTAACTGACTTCTTACATCTTCCATACCTTTCACATCCAAGCTGGCATCTTTACCCTTATCCTAAAGTTTACGAAAAAAAACCCAAATAACTTATGTGTCAAATACAAGCAGATGTGTACATATATTAAAAAAAATTAATCAGATATTCATGACAAACAGCTAGCTATAGAGTAGGTGCAGTAATTAGTGATGGGCAATATTAATAAAGTTCAAATCTAAATTAATAATCTGTTTACCTTAATAATTTGTATATTACATGTACCAAATCCATAATGAATACAACTTTTGTTTTTTTTTGTATACACATATATACATATCAGTAGTTATGACTGTTTCAATTCTTCTAAAAAAAAAACCAATGTGTTACTGGCCATGATGCATATCTATTTCCGCATGTTGATCAGAAATACATATAGTATAAACCTTTTATTTTATACATGTAATTTCATATACTGTTCATCCTATGCTTCATATTATATATAGCTAGAGCACAGTTAATATGTTTAAAAGTATAAAATTATAAATACTTCCACAAACTACTTAGTGTAGTATGGACAGCCTGTTCAACATAAAATGGAAAAGTAACACTGTTGAAAATGTACATGTAATTTCTCATCAATCATCATTTCATCACTTACTGTAATTACCATATGGTATATATTTGAAGTCACTACAAGGTAGTAAAACTACTTGAAATATTTGCCAAAATAACTACAAGTAAATACATATGATATCTTGTCTCTATCATAATTTAATATACAAATGTAAACTCTTAACTTCAATAAGGAGGATATCTTTTTTATCTTGAAACAGTAAAGTATTTTATGTTTTGGTTTTCAATAACACATTTTGCTTACCTCTCTGTTTAATCCATAATGTTGCACTTGAGTTATAACATTAGTAGCAGGGTGAACAGGTGACAGCTCCTGATGTTTGTTTGCAGATTCTGTGTTTCTCCCACCCATGCTCTTATTTTGTGTATCCTGTACCAAGGGCTTATTTCTAACACTTTCCAAACCCTTTCTATGGTCCTCCTGTTTGATTCCTGGTTTTGATTGTCTATCAGTGTTTGTGATATTTTTCCTGGATATCATTCTATTTTCTGTATGGCTCGGAATTGGGCCACTTCTTCTTTCACGGTCAAATTGATGATTTTCATTCACTGACCGCTGACCCCTATTTATCATTTTTTGACCTTGGTTAAGGTCATTTCTTGATGACCTCTGTTCGAGCGGACCTTGTTTGGCATCAGCTCCTCTAGTTTTTGGACGAGGCAGTTGAGATTCTTTTGGATGATAGCTGGATACATCACTTTTAACAGAAGAAACAAAAGGTTTCCTGTCATTAACAGATTTACCCATTACCCTAGTGTCCTTTGCTTGACCTTTATTTTGTTTTGTCTCATCATTTACTGAGATTTCCCAAGCAGCATGTGGAGACATCTTGTTATTTTCTGCCAGGTTCTGGTGACTACCATAATTATCACTGTGTGGTTGATTACACAAATTCTCTTCCGCAATGATATTACCAGTACCAGGATTCCCCCTATTCGCACCAAAGACAATATTTGAATTATCCGACACAGCCTGTGGAATTGCTACAAAAACTTCCCTCTTTTCGCCGACTTCTGTTTTCACTGTGTTATGCCTGGGAGAATGTGCTGAGTAAGATGGATTCTCTCTCGAAGTTGGTGATACATAATTTTGTATGAATGACTGTTTATTCTCATGATAACCAAATTCAGATGATGGCAAACTTATTCCACTACTATTGAGCATTTTGTTCCTATTTGGTGAGGCAAGATTAGGTTCTTGATAAGCATCATCTTCATCCTCTATCTCTCTATTCTGCTGCCCCTGAGACAGATGACTAGCCATTAAATACTTCTGAAACTCAGTTCTCGACAAATCCTTCTCATCAGCAGCCATTTGGCTCTGATCACCAAGACCTCTCACTGGTGAGAAAATTACTCTGCTGTCCAACTCCTCGCCACTCTCACTACTTTGCAGAGGTGATGATTTTAGCTCAAAGAAGCCAGCAGCTGGTGAGTTTTCCCTAGACTCTTCATCTGCATCTTGAGATCCATATACCTCCTCTCTGTGTTCAGAGGTAAAAGGATTATTTTCCCTTCCATTTACATATGGTAAGTCTGGTTGTCTCTGCTCTTCTTGATGCATGAAATTATCGTCAGTCTTAGTTGTATCATCAAGAGCAGAAAAATTAAGTTGTCTAACTGGCATGAAGATTACAGATTCATTATCTGATGGCTGGGGAAGAAAGCCACTGCTGTGATTAAAAGCTGGACTGCCATCAGGACCTGAACGTTTGTAAACTGGGGAACCAACATTTACACTCTGTTGACGAGCATTTAGACTTGATCTTCTCGTAAAATCATTTTGAAATGAGTCATTTTCTGTTCTCTCCATAAGTGTATTACTTCCTGATGGCTCAGACATTAAGACGTTGTTATTTTCTATTTGAGATTGATGATGATATTGAGATAGCTGCTGACTTTGATTTCCAAGAGAATTTATCAACTGATTTGTTAGTGCAAGATCAGTGTGTCTGTCTAAAGTCACAACACATTCTGTCCTATCATTACCTTCATCTAAACTGTCATGGAATTCTTCCATTACTTGTGGAAAAACTGACTGAACCGGCCAGTTTTGAAGTGTCAAAATTTTATTTCCATTATGCCCGTTTTCATGTGAGAAGTTCTAGTATGATCATCTGAAATGAAACAATGTAAAATTTTAGATAAAATCTGTGAACATATATGGTGAAGTATTATTGTAAATTTGTTTGGATAATGCATCTGAAGCCTCCAAACTCACATTTTCATTCAGTCAAAATGTTTTGTGCTGATACAGTCTGAAGTATCTAGTTATGATAATCTACACAGAACACAACGAGTTTACATTTTAGGTTCTAGGTGATAAAGCATCATGACATCAGAATTACACTGACAAGAATATTTGCTCCTACTTGTCAGTTGTAATCACACTTACGAGTATCCAGTGAGGGATAAAACGTTTTCCATGTGAAGTTTGTCACGACCAAAAGTGAGTTGAATCATCCTATTTAAACTTTACTTTATCACCAATTGACTGAATGTTGTCAATGTAAATATTATCAAACTGGAGAATCGGCCTGGCTTAGTCAGTAGCTCGCTCGACTCTTGATTGTGAGTTCAAGTCCAGCCAGCGACAGGTGGGTTTCCTGTTCTGCGGATGAGACAGTAAAAACCAAGGTCCCATAGGTGTCCGCACGTTAAAGAACCCTCACTGCACATAGGCAAAAATTTGAAGCCCTTCACTGGCATTTGGTGACATCTCCATATGAGTGAAAGATTCTTGAGTGGGACGTTAAACAACAAGAAACAAACAATCAAACTGAAAGCAGTCTTGCCCAACTTTCTATTCAAGAAACATGATCAGAGTATAAACTATCCGACAAAACTGATCAGAATGGAGCAACTCAAAAAAAGTCTATTGGACCAAATAATTAGCCTACCTCGACTTTAACATGTACAGTGTCAGTTTATCTTATTAACTTAATTAAGTTATTTGTTAAAACATCGAATCAGATTCATTACCATAAACAGACTGAACTTTAATGTTGATTACCTCTACTCATAAACTGGATATCAAATACCAATTCTAGTATAAAATTATTTCATTAACAATATCTGAAATTGTAAATAGTTCATGATAAATCATAAAATGGAAAAAATAACAGAATGAAATGTTATGACTATCTTGAGTATCGAACAAACTTGACAGTTTATGATATAGACCTGCCACTTTTGGAATATCATTTGGTATTACAGTTTGATTCTTAAGTTACGTCTTTCCAAATCTTTAAATCACGTTCCGATACTTCATTAAGATACTTACACATGGAGTCGCAGTTACGCTGTAACTTGTTCAAAACAGACCGCAACGCCGTAAACATGCGTATAACGCAGTGAAGATTGTAAACTTCCGGTTTTTAATATTCATACGCTTAAATATTTCTGACTTAATGTTGGACATGTTTCCTCTGAGATAGACCGAATAATCGAATAATTAACATGTTTATGTTTTACATGTTGGATATTCTGTTTTATCCCAGACAATCTAATGCAGAAGTAACTATTTTGTTACAGAGTAGACTAAATTTATATATGTTGTTAGGCACTTCCGGTATACTAATGGTCGGTCAACAATACGTCAAAATTGTATGTTGATCTCTTCAGATAAAATGACCATCTACACATTTTATATGTTTGATAGAAACGGTACATGTTTGTGTTACACAGAATGGAACAGGAAGAAAATGTCAAATATGAGTAGAGATGAGGTAATTTGTAATTAGATACCGCAAAATCAGCTACATCATTACATGTATCGCTGTCGGGGTCCTGTGTCTGTGAGTGTGACTGTAATTTCTGTGGAAACGCTGGGTAAAACCATATGATTTTTTATGTCCCAGCGTTTCTGTATAAGGACTATTTGAGTATCCTGGGATCCTGGCTCACTGATGCTAATGCAGCTCATTGATGCTAACGCTGTCATTATCACTATCGATGAAGTAAGATTTGGCCTAATCCCTTTGGGGATTCTGTCGCGGCCGTTTTATCGTATTGCCCAACCAGAATCCCTTGTCAAGCCTTCATAGTTTTATTCAGGAAAGTCTTAGCTTTCATGACTGACTTAGTTCAAGAGAAATTTCAATAATAAATACCTGGGTGGCAGTCAATTAGTGGGTCATCTATCGTCTCAAGACATATTTTTCTTTGAATCCAAAAAGAAATTTGTTTAAAATCCCAAATAGAAACTGAAATATCACATGTTTATTCTGATGGACACATACTTGTTGCCCGGGTTTGAATGGCTAACTTGATTACACCACGTGATCATCTCAACTGACATGGCTATAGTCTTTTCTAAGATTGCTTTTCATAAAACTGTGAAAAGCAAAGTCAATGTTATCGAACTTATGAAGAGCAATCATAGAACAGACTATAGCCTCTGATGTAAACTAGTTCGCCATTCAAACTCAGGCAAAAAGTATGTGACTGTCAGAATAAACATGTGTATTTCAATTTCTATTTGGGATTTTAAACAAAAAAATGTTTGGATTAAAAGAAAAATATGTCTAGAACTGATAGATGACCTACTAATTGACTGCCATCCAGGTATTTATTAATTAAAATTCTCTTCAAGCGAGCCGGTCACTGAAGCCCAGATTTTCCTGAATAAAACTTTGAAGGCTTGACAAGGGATTCTGGTGGGGCAACCCAACAATAAAACAGCCGCGACAGAATCCCCAAAGGGATTAGATTTGGCCAGGAACCCAGGCTACGGTACTCTTTGAGATGATATGAAACTAATTTCCATGGAAACGCTGGGTAAAACTAAAGTATGACTATGTCATTCTCTGGTTTTACTCCGTGTTTCCACAGAAATTATAGTTATGTCATCCTTTGGTTTTATCCAGCGCTTCCACAGAAATTAGTTGCATAGCATCTCAAAAGAGGCCAAATGTACAGAAATACTGAGAGTCTGAGACATATTAAATCCTCTGGTTTTATCCAGCGTTTCCATAGAAATTAGTGTATGACTATCTGCATGGTGCATAATCATTCTAGTAATTTCGGAACCAAGTAATTTTGGCACTTGTACAAGTAACTTCGGCACTTAACTTTTTGGCATGCAGGTATTTTTGGCACATAAACTGGATATATCAGCAGCTGATATTGATTAAAATAAATAAATTAATATCTCATGATGAATTTTAATTCCTAAAAATAAAGTTTCAATGGATGTTTTTGGAAGTGACGAAAATATTTGCTTACAAGTGCTGAAGTTAGTCGGTGCCGAAATTACCTGATATCACATAATCAGTCGAATCTTTTTAGCCTAAAGGGCCAAACTGCCAAGTGTACTATTGCTATATATGGGCAAATGTCTGTTGCTTACCATCAGATTATCTTTCTGTTAACTTTTACTTTTAAATGACTTCTCAAGAACAATGTCGACTAGACAGATGTGAAATAAAATTGGCATGGAGTCTGGTCCTTTGAAGGGCCCTCAACATGATTATAAGAAGAAAGGGGCTATGAAAGACTTTCTTTTGCAGCCCTACATGTACTCAAATATTACCCGTAACATTATAAAATACTGAGGACATTAAAGAGCTCCAGATAATTTTCTGAGCACTTGGGTACAATACCCATCATTTCCAAATCCAGTGGGTATTGTTACCCACAAAATTTCTGTCAAGTGGGTATTTTCCAATTCTGTTGCAAAATTATGATTGCCATTGGTTTTAATATCAAAGCTTGGTCGCTAAATTGCCATTAATTAATATGTATTTAACTGTCTGTACAATGTTGTTAGTCTACACTAAACATCTGGGTGTGGGTCAGCAAAATGCATTATCACTACAGAGCTTTAACACACTTTGTGACCAAGATCCATTCAGAACAAGTGAATTCAATATTTTATCTCTCAGCAAGTTTCAGATCCAATGTGTTTAATTTTACACTTCAATTTTGAATTGCATTGGGTATCTTATGCATGGATTTTAATTAGCTTGCGTATCCATTTATTTTTTATGTGTAAAATACGCAGCTTATCTGGAGCACAGAAAGAGTATAAAATTGTTTGAAAATTTCTTGAATGACATGAATGAAATGTATTCAGAAAATAAATATTGGATGTTCAAGTATTTATTACATGTTTTTGGTAATATTTGAGTGGAGGGTGCATAAGGAAGTCTTACCAAGGACTAGGACTTAATTTTACTTATGGAGTCTCCAAAAAGGGTTCAAATCTAAAGGTTCTCTACCATGTTTGTGTTTTTCAGCCAGATTTTTGTCATGGGATGATCTAGGGAAGGAAATATAGGTCACAGAAGAGATGTGTCCTAAAACAATATACATGTTCACTGTAAAGTGGGTCATCACTAAAAAGACAATTAAATGACATATATACAACAATATACATGTACACTGTAAAATGGGTCACCACTAATAAGACAATTAAATGACATATACACAACAATATACATGTTCACTGTAAAGTGGGTCACCACTAATAAGACAAATGACACTATAAAGTGGGTCACCACTAATAAGACAAATGACACTATAAAGTGGGTCACCACTAATAAGACAAATGACACTATAAAGTGGGTCACCACTAATAAGACAAATGACATATAATATACATGTACACTATAAAGTAGGTCACCACTAATAAGACAAATGACACTATAAAGTGGGTCACCACTAATAAGACAAATGACATATAATATACATGTACACTATAAAGTAGGTCACCACTAATAAGACAATTAAATGACATATATACACAACAATATACATATGCATTGTAAAGTGGGTCACCACTAATAAGACAAATGACATATAATATACATGTACACTATAAAGTGGGTCACCACTAATAAGACAAATGACAATACATGACATAAAGTGGGTACTAATAAGACAAATGACATATAATATACATGTATACTATAAAGTAGGTCACCACTAATAAGACAAATGACATAATATACATGTACACTATAAAGTAGGTCACCACTAATAAGACAAATGACATATAATATACATGTACACTGTAAAGTGGGTCACCACTAATAAGACAAATGACATATAATATACATGTACACTATAAAGTGGGTCACCACTAATAAGACAAATGACATAATATACATGTATACTATAAAGTGGGTCACCACTAATAAGACAAATGACATATAATATACATGTACACTGTAAAGTAGGTCACCACTAATAAGACAAATGACATATAATATACATGTACACTGTAAAGTGGGTCACCACTAATAAGACAAATGACATATAATATACATGTACACTATAAAGTAGGTCACCACTAATAAGACAAATGACATATAATATACATGTACACTATAAAGTGGGTCACCACTAATAAGACAAATGACATATAATATACATGTACACTATAAAGTGGGTCACCACTAATAAGACAAATGACATATAATATACATGTACACTATAAAGTGGGTCACCACTAATAAGACAAATGACATATAATATACATGTACACTGTAAAGTAGGTCACCACTAATAAGACAAATGACATATAATATACATGTACACTATAAAGTGGGTCACCACTAATAAGACAATTAAATGACAAATTGCTCTGATTAGTAATTATATAGTAAGGTGATCTCTCAAACGAGAGTCTGGATTTTTAAAATATCTATGAAGAAAAGCTGAAGAGACTAAATATTAATTTATGGTCCTAAATGTGAGGTGGTCTCCAAAGTGAAGCGGTCTTTAGGCCATGTTCCACTGTCTTTGTAAGATACCAAGACAGTTCAGGTGAGAAATGTGGTTCATGGGCTTCTTGTTGTTTTGTTGTTGATATTTATTTGATAAACACTTTCATATCAACAAATACACCACATTATTTTCAACAAAATGAATCGTTCTTTATTTCTTTTCAGGAATTTAAGCTAATGTATGGAATGATCCACTCCATCAAGTCCTTTGTTCAAAGAATATCGCCTACAGATTTGTATCCATTTTATCTGATCAAACTCAAAAGTTTATGGTGACCTATTTAGCCAAGTTTCTTTGTCAGCCATCATTCTTTAACTTTTCATTTCTTTCCGTTCTTCTCAAAAAATGCATGATACATTTCAACCAAACTTTTACTACATTATGTATTTTGATATTGGCTATAATCTGATGAAATGCACGTAGTTTGGTCCCAATATATTTCACTATCACTTACATTTCTATCATGTATTTAAGATCTTGTGCATTCTGAAATCTGAAGACAAAACTTGCCCCCATATCACATGATGATTACTTAATTTGACACTCTGTATTCCAAACAATACTTTTAAATTTAAATCCATCCCACACCTATGGCCATTTCAAAGTTTCTACATGCATGACAATATAAAGACATGTACATGTATTCTGATATAAAGTGTTTATAGTATAGTCACATAAATAGATATATACTTGTACTACAATACAGGTGCAGTAGAACCTGTCTTGAAAGACCATTCCAATGAAAGACCACCTGTCTTCAGAGACCACATTCTGAAAAAAACTTGGTTAAATAGTCCTTAAATAAAATCTCTATTGAGAGACAAGTCAGTCCACCTGTCGTATGAGACCACATTTCAGTGGCAGATGGGATGGTCTCTCAAGACAGGTTCCACTGTATATATAATATGCACAATGTATATATAGAAATAGATTTTGAAAATGCTCATCTATTTTAAAGTACTTGCTGATTGTCTAATGCATACATGTAGAGGTATGGTGATTTGCTTTAATATACATGCAATGTGATAGAACAGTAATTTTTATACAAATGTATGAAACTTTCCCTTAGCAATTTTACTACAGAAAAGATGGATTTATGAACTTCAAAACAAGTCGATATAAATTACATTTCTATGAGACACCAAGTGGAATGAAATTTATTATGACAACTGACCTAAATGTTGGGAATATACGAGATGTATTGCATCAAATCTACAGCAATGTAAGTACTGGTACCATAACTGATTAGGTTTTAATGCCAACATGTTTATGGAAACAGCTGCCAAAAATTTGTTCCTTATACAGGGTGTGAATTAAGGATTGAAAACACACTTGTCTGGGGGCAACTCATTTGTCCCCAACTGAATTCACTTGTCCCCCCAAAAAGAAGGAAAACTGATAAAATCAATAAAGAAAATAACAATTAATAAACTGATATTTTATCTATTGTAAACAAAGTTCATTTAGTTTACACATTGTCCTCATGCGATACATATGATTGTATGACACCTACAGCCATCGAATCTCACCAAGCCACTTAGATTTTCAAAAAATACGATTATGAGCATTTAATGTGGACAACTTGTCCAACAGACATTTACAAATCAACTTGTCAGAGCCGAATCTAACCCAGAATGGCAATCGGACTGATGGTTATTTCAAATCCTGTTATATGAAGACCTCATCAGCTTATAGATGGAGTGCACACAGCAGTGCTTTTGACCTATACTACGGACTGATGCCAATATAGTTATTATTCATTAACATATTACATGTATGCCTTCTATAACATTTAACTTTGGTTTTTTTCACATGGTAATGCAAAAAGAAAACATTACATTCATTTCCTATGCTGAAGGCATGGTGAAGGAACAGTCATGTGGTATTCCTGTGTTTTAGAGAGACATAGGTCTTACCTGATAAAAGTGATTGTAAGCTTGCATGGCACGTATGTCTAAAAATTCTATGCAATGCTACAATGTATAATTTGGATGATCAATTTATTTTGTATTACTGTGTAGTTGTTTAGTTTTACTGGGTGAAAATTTCGCGTTTTTCTGAATGGATCTTATTCACGGGTATTAAACTTCATGCAAAATTGGTTACGAAGTGTCTTTCTGATACTTCATACTGGTAAGTGTAAGGTATTTTATTCACGGGTATTTAATTTCATGGAATTTTCATTGACTGCGATTGTAGCAAAATTGAATCCCTCACAAATAAAAGCAACTATACAGTAATTAACAGTAAGGACCAATGTTTTGAACTACATGTAAGTCCAGTTTTAAAGCTCTGGTTAAGATAATTGGTTATGGTCAGGTTAATTGGTAGGGCAAAATTTTACCACCACCCCCTCCCCCCCAAAAAAAGTAATTTAAAATCAGGGCAGAATTTCAGCCTAGATTAGTTAAATGATCACTATGTTTATAAGTTAACTTTTTGAACTAACATATATCTATTCTAATTCTTTTAAATACATGTAGCTATACTTAATTACAAGTTTATTAGGTACATGTGTAGTAAATGTGGAAACTACACATATTTCATATATTTGATGCATACCATTTACATTATTTGTTCTTTTTCAGATTTTTGTTGAATATGTTGTGAGGAACCCAATGTGTGAAATAGGTCAACCAGTTACTAGTGAACTGTTCCAGACCAAGTTAGATGAGTTTGTGAGAGGACTATCTATATTTCCTACAAGAGTATCTTAGTGATAGGTTTTCTAGTGTTTAACTTCATGTTTTCATATTATAAACAAATTTCTATTACCATTACGTGTACACTGTATTTGTCATTCTAGTAGCTAAGTGAACATTCTGTGATGTAATCATGTGCAATAAATGTGTGAAGTAATCTATTTCATCTTATGCAATGATTTTGAACCATGCTGTGAAGATAAAGGTATAGTAAAACCCATATAACCTGGCGGGATGGAGTCTCGTGAACTCTTTTTTGACCTGGATGAGTTTAAATTTTAGGTAATACACTGGCAAGAGTAATTGTACCTGTTTCTTATCATATGTTCAGTTATCCAATTGGAAATAAAATGAATTTCTCATGAAATCTGTCATAACAGAAAAGTGAGTAGAATCAACCGTATGATAATCAAAAGGATACTCCTCCCCAAGTTATGTGAAACGGACAATACTCCATACCAAAGCAAAAAATAACAAACTAGGACAAAGACGAATCCTGTATACTCCTGTCTTAAGAAAGGCATGGTATAAAAAAAAAGAACATGGCACCAAAATATGGATCTACATACATAACATGTACTCTGGAACCTCACCTGAAGACCACCTTGCTTAGTAGACCACCACAGACCACAGGTTTTCAGTATTATAATACCATTAATATCTAATAAGACCACAGGTTTTCAGTATTATAATACCATTAATATCTAATAAGACCACAGGTTTTCAGTATTATAATACCATTAATATCTAATAAGACCACAGGTTTTCAGTATTATAATACCATTAATATCTAATAAGACCACAGGTTTTCAGTCATTTAATTCCATAAATATCTAATAAGACCACAGGTTTTCAGTCATTTAATACCATTAATATCTAATAAGACCACAGGTTTTCAGTCATTTAATACAATAAATATCTAATAAGTACAAAACTCCAAAATCAGACAACTTTGAGTCAGCCAGTCACTTAGGTGGTCTTAATAGCAAGTTTCCTTTGTATATACATGTAGATCTACTAAGGCAAATTGACACATGTTTACAAACAAGTTTGAATTCTATCACAACGGGGATGACTAAACTTGTTTTTAGCGACAACGATATTAGATGTACAGTAAATATGGAGTCGCCTTATAGCAGTGCATTACTATTTTTGTTTTTAAAAATGTCTACAATATTGTTTTGGCTGTTGACAGAACTTGGATGTGTCACTTTACCTTGGTAGACCTATAGGTCTTTTAGATGTACCCCAACAAAGCCAATAAAAAGTCTGTACAAATATATTTTGATTTATTTCTCATTATACTTCGTACCTGTACTTTTTCACTTGAGTTCTTTACAGCTAATGTTGAAGTACCATGAATTTTCAAGTGCTAGTTTGATTTTGGCCAACAATATCGGAGAAGAATTCCTGTGTATCTATAATGCATTTTTAAGTATTCTCTCAGCACTTTAGCTAATGGTGTCTGTATATGTGCTATGGACATTTCAGGTTTCTCTTAATGTTTAAGTCTTATATCAAGGACTTATTTAAGAAAATCTCAGCACTTTAGCCACTGTTATATGTTGTATGGACATTTAAAGCTCTCTGTCAAAAGAGCATGGTTTTAAGTCTTATATCAAGGACTTATTTGAGAAAATCTCAGCACTTTAGCTACTGTTATATATGTTGTATGGACATTTCAGGTTCTGTCATAATAGCATGGATTTAAGTCTTATATCAAAGGACTCAGCACTTTGAGAAAAGTTCAGCACTTTAGCTACTGTCATAAGATGTTGACTATGGACCAATTTTTTGCCAAGGTTCAAAGTCATAGGAGTAGCCCTGGATGTCTTTCATGTCTTATTAATCAAAGACTTGCATCAGCACTTTGGCTACTAAGTTATATGGACATTTTAGGCTCTCTGTCATAAGAGCATGGAAGACTTGTGACCACTATCCACTGCCTTTTGCCAAGTTAACTGTGGCAAAGGCCTTTCAGTGAGTTAACTCGACTACGACCACTGTCTTTCATGTGGGAGTTAATCGCTAGACCATGGCCTTTCCTGTGGGAGTTAAACTCTACCATTAGACCACTGCCTTTCCTGTGGGAGTTAACTCTACCACTGCCTTTCTTGTAAGAGTTAACTCTACCACTATACTACTGCCTTTTATGTGGGAGTTAAACTCGACCACTATACCACTGCCTTTCTTGTAGGAGTTAAACTCTACCACTAGACCACTGCCTTTCATGTGGAAGTTAAACTCGACCACTATACCACTGCCTTCCACTTGTAGTTGTTAACTCTACCACTATACCACACTGCATTTCATGTGGGAGTTAAACTTTACCACTAGACCACTGCTTTTCATGTGGGAGTTAACTCTACCACTACACCACTGCCTTTTATGTGGGAGTTAAACTCTACCACTATACCACTGCCTTTCTTGTGGGAGTTAAACACTGCCTTTCATGTGGGAGTTAAACTCTACCACTAGACCACTGCCTCCACTTGCTACCATAAAAGCTGTTGGAAACTGCCTACCACTAGCAAGATTTTCTCTCTACCAGTGCCTCTACCTTCAACTGGTAGACTATCTGGCAAACTCTAAAGCCACTGGACCTTGCAACCTGCTAGATGAAAGCCCAGACCACTGCCTTCAACTTGCTAGATGAATGCTCTACCACTGGACCACTGCCTTCAACTTGCTAGATGAAAGCTCTACCACTGGACCACTGCCTTCAACTTGCTAGATGAAAGCTCTACCACTGCCTTCTGCTTTCTAATATATACATACACATACAGGTCTACCAAGGTAATTTGGCACATGTTTACTTTACAAACACAACAATCTAAATCAAATCATAACAAGGGTAACAAGCTACTTGTTGTCACAGAAGTATTAGAGATTCAGAATGCATGGAGTCTGTGCAAGGCAATATGTATTATCTGTACAACCTATCTTTGGAAGGTAAATGTATTGTTTTGGTTTCTGACTGAACCAGGATGTGCCACTTTACTTTGTTCGACCTATACATGCGTATATCAGGGTGAAATATAGGATATATGTATATATTTAGTAATCAATAAAATAAGCTCAAAGAGAAATATTTTATATATTTATTGTAAATAAATCCCAAGCACACCTGTTGAATAATAAGCACCAAATAAAATATTCATAACAGTAAGTGTTTCAATACAAAACTAAATAACAAATCTGCATTGACATACTAAGTAAAAAATCAGAAAACGACTACAATCAAATAGTGAAAAAATAAAAAACGTTTAAAAAACACATTTGTACTTTACTTACTGAAATATTTCAGTAAAAATAAAAAAACAATATCAGGATAATACTAGTCCCCTTAGTCCACTACTGAGGTTGAAGGTAGCCTTCAGTTAATATATTCACCATTTCTTAGATGCCATGCTTAAACATTTGAGACTCATTTTATATGTCAGACAAGGGGTAGAATGTTATTAAGAACTGCAATAAAACAACAAAACATAAACTCTAAAAGAAACAAATTAGAAACATAGAAAGCATCATATATAAAATGTATAAAGTCTCCCACTCTGAATTATCAGGAATAATAATTATCACAATTTACATGTGAATGACAAATTTAAAAAAAAAATTAAACACTGTTCATGATCACAAGACGTTATCAGTTATACAATAAATCAATAATGTCAGGATTTTGGCCACTCCAAGTATCGATGGAAAATTTAACAATAAAATCAAAACTTTTATAAATTTGGAGTGTGTAAAATGCTATGTTTATAAATCTATCTAACTATCTGTATAAATTCAACAATAACCTAAATATGTACAGTGGTACCTCGCATTTAAAACCATAAATATTAAGTCTCGTGAGACTTTCGTCATAAATATTAAATCAATCCAGACCACCTTGTTAATCAAACCATTTTGAGTCAGTCAAGTTGTCTTAATATCAAGGTTCCACTGTATTTAATTTCACTGTTAGACATAAACATATTATAAAAATATTTATACCATTGCAAACATCTATAAAGAATATTTGTTAAAATTCTAATGCTGAATACCAACTGATCATAATTACAAATTAATTGACAAAATTGTTAATGTCAAATGCTTATTTTCTCTTACTACATTAAAACTATTGCAAACAACAACTAAAAAAATAATGCTGATTGAAGTTCAGTAAATTACACACGATACAATCTGAATACAGAATTGACAAATTACCATTTTGTAAAATAGCCTACTTTCCGGGTTAGATCACAGACTGAAAGAAAATGAAACTAGTGTGTGATTACAGCTTGCTTCTATTAGAAGACATTTGAAACAAACTAATTTGTAGAATCTATATATGTCCACCCATCCTCCACGTCCACCCCTTATGTAAAGGGGTAATCATATTGTAGGTAAACTCTTTTGAGGTTAGGTTAAACATATAATATTTTCATGCTGTTGACACAAGATGTATTGCTTGGAAATCAAACAAAAACTAAAGCCTTACACACAGGTTAGATGTGTTATTGAACATGTATTACGGAATTAAGTGAACTGGTTGAAATACGCATAGACTGAATATTATATACTTGTAATGATGCTAAGCAGATCCATAGTAAAATGACATTTTACTTGGTGATCGAAATTGGCAGAGCCCTATAGACATTAAACCTTGTTACCAAGTTAGAAGAAAATCGGATAATTTTGTTGCCGTTATTGCTCGGAAACTGCAGAAAATGACATTTTACATTAATCAAGGGGCCATAACAAAGAACATGCGCCAAAAGTGGCAATCGAACTTGGTCCAGCCCTTTAGGCATTTAACCTTGTTACCACGTTTGAAGAAAATCGGATATTTGTTGCTGTTATTACAAGAAAATGAAGCATGACAGATGGACAAACCCAAATTAATATCACTGTTTCGGCGAAAGTGGGGACAAAAAAAATGTTGAATGCATCCTGTTTATATTATAAAATGTTTGAATGAATAATATAATTACAAATATGTAGTAATTAGGAGCAGACAGAGACTAAGACGTAAGTTTACATGTAGGGAGAAAGTTACAACTTTAAGTGAAATTGATTTTAGATGTTAATTACCGCTATGTCTACATTTATGTCTACACATTCAGTTAAGACCTTTGTGAAACTGGCCCCTGATCTCAACCTAACATCTATTTTCAACCCATAAAGTAAATCAAAACATAAATTTTAGTGAAAATTAAGATTTTGACAATACACACAACTGTAGAAGAGGTCAGTTTAAAACAGGAGACATACTATTATGCAAATACAGGTAGCACTAAAGCACACATATACATAAATAACTTACAAGTGTATCTAAAAAACATTGGTAATCAGAATTTTGAGATTCAGATACATGCATGTATATTGGCTATCATCAGAAATTTATAAAATATATTATAAACAACAATAATATGGCAAAAATGAACTCTTAACTCATCAACCCCTGTAAAACAGTGGACTCTTCAGTAAATCAATGATTTAGACCAGTCAAAATGTGTCTTTAGGGGTGACTGAGTTAACCATGCACACTGAAATAAAGATTTGACTGTATAAAAAGGGAGACAATATATGTATTTAACAGTTTTATGTATATTTAAAAAAGGGAGACAATTCGGTAATTTTAGTTTTATGACTTTTCAAATTAACCCAGTATTACCATTTTTATATCACATCACTCTGTCACACTGAATTCCTATGAAATGTGCCTAATACTTTTTTGTGTGTTTTTTCCTAATTAACACATACCAATATTTTACACAACATGGAACACATCACTGTAATAAAAAAAAATATTATAACAATGTAAATGTACTGATGTTCATAATAAATAAAACCTCTAAATATGGCACCAGATTTGATAAAACATATACACTAAAATAATGTCTGCTTAGTTCACATGACTAATACATGAACAGTTATAGTTTAAAGTGTAACTCTATATCATACAAATACCCTTGATTAAAAGGGAACTTTCCAGTTAGCACAGATTACTGTTATGATCCTGCATTTATTCGCGCCTTCTTGATTTTGTTCCTCATATGTTCTTCTGGTTTTCAGATTTACCTTCACAACGTTGGTAAAGTAAATGGAAATATTTTTACTTTTTAGCGCATTAACTTTATTTTGTATAAAGAAACCCAAGAGACTCTTAAAGCATACCATAGTGGGTTATTTAGTTGAACGCCAAATTACTGAAATGTAGCAGAAGGAAAAATGTGCGAACAGACTGGGAATCTAACCCAGGACCCTCCAAACACTTGCAGGGCGATTTTACCCATTGTGCTATCGGGGCTATCTATATATTACCGAAACCGGAAATAACATTGAGGAACATTTTTCTAGAATCATGTAACTGGTGATAAAAAAAGCAGGATAATAACGTAATCCGGACTAACTCAAATGTACCCCATTACATATGTATAATACAGCAAAATTTAGGCTGGCAAACATATATCAACAAAAATCTATATTTAGTAATGCTGATTTAACAAACATAAATCTATCAGAAATGACCAGTACATTACAAAAAAATAATTCCTTTAACTCATCAACCCCTAAAAAACAAAATCAAATGCTGATTACATCCTAATCATATCTTAAAATGTATCGCTCCATAGTCAAATGCTGATTACTTCCTAATTATATTTCAAAATGTTTGGCTCCAAAATCAAATATTGATTACACCCTAATCATATCTTAAAATGTTTGGCTACAAAATCAAATGCTGATTACATCCTAATCATATCTTAAAATGTTTGGCTACAAAATCAAATGCTGATTACACCTCAATCATATTTTAAAACACTCAGCAACAAAATCAAATGTTGATTACACCTCAATCATATTTTAAAATGTTTGGGAATTAAATCAAAATTTGACTTACTATTATGCAAATTAAACAAGTAGCACAATCAAATGCATATACATGTACATACATGGTACCGTATTATTTACAGATGTATATGTATATAAAAAAAACCATCTGTCATCAAAATTTTGAGATTCAGATATTATTAGCAAATATAAATGTTTTAAGATATGTAAACAACAATAATAACTTTAAACCTTGCAAACAGAAATGAACATTTTACCATATAAAAACAAAAAATATAAAATGTATTTTGGTCTGTATACAAAATATTTAAAAAAGAGAGACAATTCTGTATTTAATCATGTTTAATAGTTTTATGTATTTTTAAATGAACCCATGTCTACTGAGATGTATACTGTCATGTGATGAATATTGATATTAATTATACCTTCTGTTCAAATCTCTTAATCTGATTAGTTGAGAGAGATGTGAAAATTTTCAATGTCACCAGCTCATTTAACAAAGATAAAGAAGTCAGGGTGACATTCCTAAAAATGTCACATGCACCAATGTTATGCACATACGGTTCATCCCAGTGAGAGCTTTTTGTCGTAGCCAAAATGGTTGTAGGCTATTTGTTTTGTATTTTTTAGCTTGCTGGTTAATAGTTAATAGTTGAGATGTAAAATATCTATGGTAATATGTTAAAGCAAACAAATATGACACATGGTATAAAAAAAATAAATATTACATTCATGAGAGGGTGATATTGCATATTTTCACCCCGAGGAACCATTATTGACCAAGGCAAAGCCAAGGTCAACAATCTTTCTGAGGGGTGAAAATATGCATTCTCACCCTCTCAAGAATGTAATATTTATATAGTATACTGTTGTGTGAGTGTTTAAAGCATGTAGTGTTGACTGTTGACATATTGTGATGTCTGTCTCATGTCATGGCTGATATATGTTGGACACACTGTCAGTATCCTCAGACTTGCCAACCGTGAAAAAGTTTCAATGGGGAGACTCTTAATTTAGTAAGAATTAATAGGAAAATTAAAAATTTTCATGGGGGAGATATGCATTTTTCTTGAAGAAATTATCAAATTTTACCTAAAAAATAGGGAGTTTCCTTATTTATGGGGGAGACTTGGCAAATATGTAGCATACATGTATATAACTACTAACATGTATCTTGTTTATATAACTACTAACATATATCTTATTTATTATCAACTATCATGTGATGACTTTTTACATGTGATGAACACATAACAAAGGATGCATTTACCTTATAATACATCTAAGTGTGTACCTATATTTAATTTCTGAATTTAGAGATGATAACTAAGCTTTCCTTATGGTGACAAGATTACCTACAACATGACATCACTATTAATCATGATGAATGATAAATCAATGACTTATAATATTTAACATCAACTAACAACAAAATCTATAAGAACAGATCAAATCTCCCATTTTACTTTCTGGAAGATTTAGCTTTGTCTACATTGTTACGTTACATTTATTTACAATATTTTTTTTTAATTCAGTTTTCTAACTTAGAATATTTACAGATATAAGTAACCAGAAACTGTGATTCCTTTAACTAACAACAGTGTTATCAATTACTGCTAATTCATGGTTTTGGAAATCTTTGTGCACCAATCTCAATGACAACAACAAAATAACAATGAACATCAATAAAATAACAAAAAAGATCAGTGATCCCAGTCTTACTTTAACTCATCAACCCCTGAAAAACAATGGACTCTTCTATAAAGCAATGACTTAGACTAGTCCAAATGTGTCCTTAGGGGTCAATGAGTTAAGAACAGGTTGATGGTGACAAAATACAAATTTGCAACCGCTAGGCTGTACTTGTGTCATGTAGCATACTACTGAATGAGACCTGACTGCCCTACATTTAGGCTAATTACATAAAAGATAACAAAACAAAAAACTGATTTGGTAGAGAGATTGAATGACATTTGTAACATCACCAGCACGACTACACGGGAGTATAACCATCAGTTCTATACGTCACGTACTAATGTTACGGTACAACTATGGAGTATAACCATCAGCTCTATACGTCACGTACTAATGTTACGGTACAACTATGGAGTATAACCATCAGCTCTATACGTCACGTACTAATGTTACGGTACAACTATGGAGTATAACCATCAGCTCTATACGTCACGTACTAATGTTACGGTACAAACTATGGAGTATAACCATCAGCTCTATACGTCGCTAATGTTTACAACTATGGAGTATAACCATCAGCTCTATACGTCGCGTACTAATGTTACGGTACAACTATGGAGTATAACCATCAGCTCTATACGTCGTACGTACTAATGTTACGGTCTATGGAGTATAACCATCAGCTCTATACGTCGCGTACTAATGTTACGGTACAACTATGGAGTATAACCATCAGCTCTATACGTCGCGTACTAATGTTACGGTACAACTATGGAGTATAACCATCAGCTCTATACGTCGCGTACTAATGTTACGGTACAACTATGGAGTATAACCATCAGCTCTATACGTCGCGTACTAATGTTACGGTACAACTATGGAGTATAACCATCAGCTCTATACGTCACGTACTAATGTTACGGTACAACTATGGAGTATAACCATCAGCTCTATACGTCGCGTACTAATGTTACGGTACAACTATGGAGTATAACCATCAGCTCTATACGTCGCGTACTAATGTTACGGTACAACTATGGAGTATAACCCATATCTATACGTCACGTACTAATGTTACGGTACAACTATGGAGTATAACCATCAGCTCTATACGTCACGTACTAATGTTACGGTACAACTATGGAGTATAACCATCAGCTCTATACGTCGCGTACTAATGTTACGGTACAACTATGGAGTATAACCATCAGCTCTATACGTCGGTACTAATGTTACGGTACAACTATGGAGTAACCATCAGCTCTATACGTCGCGTACTAATGTTACGGTACAACTATGGAGTATAACCATCAGCTCTATACGTCACGGTACTAATGTTACGGTACAACTATGGAGTATAACCATCAGTTCTATACGTCACGTACTAATGTTACGGTACAACTATGGAGTATAACCATCAGCTCTATACGTCGCGTACTAATGTTACGACACAACTATGGAGACAAACTGCTAACATTCTTATAAACTTATCTTTGTGTATGGTATTATTTAAGTATTTGCCAGTGCTGACAAGCATAAAGAACAATTACTGAAAAAAAATTGTTAAAAAATTATATAACCTGCAGTAACATGTAAGTTTGATTGCTAGTCTAGTCACTATAGACATTCACAAGCCAAATGACCATATTAAAAGACTTAGTCAGAAAAGGTCATTTATAATTGAAAAAATGCAATTATACAAAAGGACCCAAGTCTTAGGACCACATTTGGGACTTGTGACAATTTTACAAATAGACAGGACTTGTGACTTACGACCAGATCAGGTCAGGTTTTTGTGAGCACTCGGAAGCATTGTGTAGACCTAAGTTTTTTTTGTATGTGTCATAATTTATCTCTGTAAATGTAGAACATGTAAGTTTTTATTAAGCATCAAGATCATATTAGAAAATATCCTAATATGTGTTAAGACTGGAGTTAAGGACAGGATGATAAAATGATACTTAGTATTGTCTTAAGATAAAATAACTTAAGCTTCCCATTAAGGACTTACAACTTCTTGATAAAATGCACACCAACAATTGAAGTTTAGGATCTGTATATAGAATTGATAATTGAAGAACCACGAAGTGCATGCTAACGGAATAAAGCAAATATTAAAAGTAAATTGTGTTGTTCTATACTTTTCTTAACACATATAGATATATAAATATATATACATAAATCATTAACAAGAGGCCCAGCGGGCCTTAACGGTCACCTGAGCAAAATATAATTAACTCGCATAAGAGCTGACCTGACAATTTACGCCCTATTGACATCTTTGTAGATCTTTTCATGCCGAGTATTCTTGCCTCTTTCACTTTCTCTTTGTCTATTATACTTTTCAAGATAATGAGCAAAAGTATGAAAAATCCACTTAAAGGGGAGATTCTGTATTCCCATTTCTATGAAAAATACAATTTGAATCATACATCCATGTAGATCACTCATAAACAATCTGTTTTTCAATTCATGTAGCCGATCTGGAGAGGAAGTTTTTTAAAGAGGGGTACCTTCTGGGAGGTATTATAATCCATCCTGGATCCAACCTTGGGTCAATCTGGCTAAAAACTTACAAACATGGTAAAGGATCTTTAGTACTTGCTTCCTGTAAAGTTTCGTCAAAATCCTTTTACTGTTTTCAAAGAAGAAGTTGAAAATGTAAATTGTTTACGGAGGCAAGACAAAAGACAAAAGGTGATTAGAATAGGTAACTTGAGACTTTGTCTCAGGTGAACTAATAAAACTATAAAATGTAAACACAAACTATTAGACTGGCAATTTTAACAATGTTTAAGACCAACAAAACACGGCAAATAATAAATCTTGTAAATTATAAAAAACTAACAATATTTGTTCAAAATTGGCTTATCATTGCATTCTCTGTATAGAAGAGCAAGTAGCCTGTAAATGTATAACGTACCTTGTAACAACATAAACAATACCTAATACATGCTACTTATGTCACTATGTAAAATGTAACTAAAAATATCTAAAATTTCAAAATGTAGTGAACTAATCCTTCAAATAAAACTTCCTTTGAGAGATCACCTGTATTTTGAGACCACATTCTGAAAACCACTTGGTTAAATAATCCTTTAAATAAAACCTCCTTTGAGAGACCACCTGTCTTGTAAGACCACATTTCAGTGGCAGATAGTCTGGTCTGTCAAGGTAGGTTCCACTATATCTCTTAAAGATACTAGTATCACCCAGTGGTCAAAAGAACAAATGAGAGGGTTTTATTAGAAAAATCTTTCAAATGTAACCTGTTGTATTTGTAAGTCTGAATTCAACATCACTAACAATTTTTCGGTACTTTTTTTTTTTTAGAGATAACCAAGTGTCAAGGAAGCATGTCCAACTCGAACACAGAATTGGATATAAGTGCTTGTATTTATTTCATATACATGTAAAAATGATTTATCAGTATGATTAATTATGGACGTTGCCTCAGCTTCAACGAATACTTGAAGTAGCATGGTAAAGGTCCTATTAATCTTTGACCTAGAGGTCACTTGCATGTTACAATTATGTCAGAGTATTGAAATACAACATACAGAATATGTTTCATGCCTAAAAATCTAGGTCTACGAATTTAAATCATGATGGATATAGATCTATGCAATTTAGTGCTCAGTGAAATTTTTAATTGTGGTAGAGTGGTGTAGTGTTCATTAGTCAAATAAAAAAAATAGCAGTTGGCTTGCTGACAGATCATATTGCTTGAAGTATTTTGTTCCACTATTTGTAAATTAAATACAGTGCAAAGGAGAAACAGGTGCTCTGTTATGTAATATAGTCACAATCATCATCATCATACCATGCATGTATCTGTGTATATAAATTCAGTGGAACTTTGCTTAATTATCAACTCACTATTAGACTGCATGACCTCAGTCTCTTGAAAATTTCTATGAAATATCATGTAGGTCTAGACCCTCACTTAAAAGACCACCGCGCTAATCAGTCACCACTTTGGGTCGGTCACTATGGTGGTCTTGATAGCGAGGTTCCATTGTATTCATGAGTATCTCCATCAGCATTTTACGGCTTTTTAGAAATCAATATCATTTTAAGTTAATGTAGTTTGTTCAATGCAAAAATTACCGTAAACATGATTCCTCAACATAGTTTTTACCAAAAGAGAATATTTGAACATGCACCTCTAAAAAGCAAAAACTGTGTCATCATTTCTGTGAAAATAATCATCATTTAAACAATAAATCTAAAACATACAAAAATTCCTATCTTCAAAAACATTTTAACTCCTACTTCCCTAATGACAAAGTTGGACTTTGACTATTTATTTGAAGAAGACTATGTTGTGGATGATTTATTCTGACTGGTCATCACTGTGGCAACTTTGTTTGGTCTTTCGTTGTGACCTCTCTAGAAAATATTCTATCAAAACAAACAGAAACCCTAGGGTACCTAGTGACCCACTTACCCTGAAAGCATTCGCCCAGGAACCTGATTGATCCCTTATAAACCCTGAAACAGACAAAACAAGAATTAAATAATTACAAATAAAAATAGAGTCTAACTTGCATTAAAGGCTAACTCTGTATAAAGGCCATTCAAATATAATTTTCATTAACTTTTCAAAATGAATATACCTCTTTATAAAGGGAACTTTTCTATAACGGCTACTTTTGCCTAATCCCTTGATTGGCTTCTGTAGACAAGTTTAACTGTATACTGTGTATGTATTTAAATTAGCGTGCTCTGAGGAGGTATAGACTTATTAGTGCAATCTTAAATGTGTAAGTAATTTCATTAGCTTTGTCATGTAGGTATACAGAATGACAGGAGGGAGAAATTTTATCACTACCCTTGAATTAGCACAATGACTTGAGCGGGAAAGACGCTAAAATTAGAATACCGCTAAAGTAAGTACACATACAGTATAACGTAAACATGATCTACAGACAGATACAAAATATAAAAAATTTCAGATACCAAAGTATAAATCAATAGAATGTCCAGGACATAGATACAAATCCGGTAAAAATGGACAAACATGGACCTCTGAGGTGGGAACAGGTTCCATGGAGGAGTAAGCATGCCCTGTCGACCGGTCACACCCGCCATGAGTCCACAGTCAAGTCCAATGAAACACGTGAGGAGTGTATCCTCGTCACAATTGGTACAGACGTCTCAACAACCGCCAACCAAAAGGCAACTCAACATTTCACTTAGTGAAACAGAGTAGTCGCAAACAAGATTATTATACCGCCCGTAAAATTTGCGGAATGTTGACATTAAACACGGTTTTCGATATCCCTGTGTCAATAATTTGTCTCTGAGTAGTTTACCTCTGTATATGAAATCTTCATATGTTGCACACACCCTGGCTTATCGGATCATTTGTGAAATATAAACTCCATATGCGGGTGACTGAGGGATATTACTACTTAAATGTGGAAAATTTACGATGGGAGAGCCGAAATCGTAGCGTTTATCGTATAGCTTAGTTGCTAATTTCCCGTCTGTGTTTCTATTAAGTAAAATGTCTAAGTATGAAGCGTGTGTGTTTGATTCTGTTGTATCTTTAATTTCTAGTTTGCTGGGATATATCGCAATGACATATGTATGAAAATTGTCATTATTAATTGACAAAACGTCGTCGATATATCTAAATGTCAAATTAAAGGACACCGCTAACTTTTTCTTCTTTTGATTTAGCAGTTTCTGAATGAAGTCTGCTTCGTATGAATAAAGGAACAGGTCGGCCAATAAAGGAGCACAATTGGTTCCCATAGGAATGCCGACAGTTTGTTGAAAGACCACGTCTCTGAACATTACAAATATATTATCTATTAGAAATTCCAGCATGTTTTTTATATCAGCAGTGTAGCGCTACATATTTTATATTCCTAAATGAAATTCAAAATATTACCGTTTATTTTACAATGTCAAGTTCACATACATGTATTAAAGCATAAAATTTCTCGTTTTTACCAAAGATAAGTATGTTTCGAAGTATAAGAAACAATGGTATTGAAATGAGCTAGACTTGGCCAGGACAAAGAGAAATAACTCTGGATATAAAGGTCATTGGGGCATCATCATAATCACTGAAGCATTACAATGTTAAGACAAAATCATTGAAGCATTACAATGTTGTGACAAAATCATTGAAGCATAACAATGTTGCACCAAAATCATTGAAGCATTACAATGTTGTGACAAAATCATTGAACCATTACAAAATCATTGAAGCATTACAATGTTGTTTACATGGAAAAGTTAAGGGATGAAGGATGATGTAGGACATTAGGACATGACATTATGACAACTAGCATTTAGGCTAGGTGAGCTAATAAAAAGGATGTTTTCAATGCTGTGCATAAAATCATTTTTAAAATATAAAACCAGGTATTTGAAACTCACTGTCCTAACACAGTAATGGTATAAATGGAACAAAGATATATATAAGTATTTTAGATCTAATACAAATATTTACTAGATATTAGAATTTTCGATTGAGTTCCTTTGTACTCCTTTAAATATATGGGAAAGTTAAAATCTCACAAAATAAAAGTAACTTACTGAGTACTTTTTTCTCATTGCAAGCAACAATTGAAATTTAACTGGCCATGCAAGGTCCCTTATACAGAAAATACATACATTATTTCTAATGCAAAGTGTCCAACTTACCAACCAAAACTGGGGTGGAAAGCATAGCAATGGATGCTGCGAAACACACAAATCCCCATGCACTGGACAGGTGTTGTATTCCAATACTGTCGACAATTATAGTCATAGTTAATCCATTGTAACCACCCGTAAACATTCCAAATGATAAGGTCCATCCAACAATACTAGCAAAAGTTGTAAACTGTGGAATGAAAAGAATGCCTAGCCCTGCCAGTAGAATACAAATCAGATAAAACACTTGTCTTTTGTCTATAAAGATATCTGCTATCCACCCAAAAAAGATCCTTCCTCCCAAATCTACCACCCCAAAAAATGTAACTATCAAAGCACCTTTAACATCACTTAATCCAATTTCCTCAGCAAATGATGGCACAACGTTAAAAATGGTGTGATATCCGATATTCACCAAAATAATAAAAACGAAATACAACATGAACAATGAATTCTTCAAGAGACTCCATTCAACATGAGATAACAGAGAGAAACACAAAGACCTGGATTTCATTTTATTGTCATTTCTATTTTTGGCATTAAGCACTTCTTCTGATTCTGTAAGATCAGGTATGTTTTGGCAGGACACAGCAGCTAAAGCACCAAGACTTGCATAAAGTGGCTGCTCCGATTCTAAGCGAGTTAATGACCCATTTGCACTCACATGCTCTTCAGTTTTGGAGGCCAAATACTGAGGTATGTGGCAGGAATGACGTTTTTCAATATCTTTAGTACCAAAACTGTTTTCTTTTTCAGCTACTACAATGGGCAAGAATTTCTTTGATTCTGAATTTTTATCATTTAGCAAATGATTTTCTTTTACTTTTTCATTAAAATTACTTCTGTCAACCAAATCACAGTTCTCAGTGTCCAAATACACTATACAATCTCCATTTTCATCAACTTTCAGAAATGGTACATCAGCCATTTCATGCATGTCCAAAGACTTTTTTGGATACTTGCTGAATGGTCTAAACAATGCACCTAGAACTATAATATTACCCATAATTCCACCTATTACCATCATGCATCCCTGCAGTGAATACTGATCAATAAGGAACCTGTTTAAAAACGGAAGCAACATACTACCCACTCCAGAACCTGACATTCCGATGCCCAGTGCAAGTGCCCTCCTTTTTTTAAAGTGATGGGCAAGAATCACCATACAAGGTGAAAATGAAAATCCAAATCCAACACCTGAAAAAAAAAGAGAAAAAAGAAAATATTATTTTCATTACATTTTCTGTAAAAGTAATGCTTGGTATTGAGTTTGTTCCCTAAAGTTATAAAATCTATAAAATCTCTCTTAGTCTTGTTTTATCTCTTTAAATTTTTCATCTATTTCTTAATTCATTTATTCAGAGGAGCATGGATATGTTGACTCAATATTTGTGTACATTATAACATAGAAGCTGTCTTGAAAGACCACCCCTTCTGCCACTGAAATATGATCTTAAAAGACGAGTGATCTCTCAAAAGAGGTATTTGTTAAAAGGACTACTGAACCAAGTGGTATTTAGTATGTGGTCTCCAACGACAGGTGGTATTTTACGACAGTACTCTTTCAAGACAGGTCCCACTGTATTACAAATATCATGGGGGGTCATCTTTCCTCAAAACCAACTATCAAAAACCACATTGTAGAAACTTTTACATCATTTGTCTTTTAAAAGATCTAAATTTAAATACAGATTTCCAAGTATAAGTATATGTACACATGGACAATACTGCTTTTCTTCACTTAAGTCTACCAAGATTCGTTTTTCTGACCCATTATAAGCCCAGACTACTTAGACCTAATAAGCAGAGCCTATTGTTTTCTTTTCTCCATCCTCAAAATACTAATGATGGATTCTTATATTCTCCCATTACTGCCCATGTGAGACAGTTAAACACAACACATATCTCAATTCCTCGAGTGAGATTTTCCTAAAAACATAATGATTATACTCATGATAGATTCTTATATGGTTATATCACCAGCTATAGACAGGAGGTATTTCATGAGAGTGGTCTCTCAAGACAGGTGGCCTTTCATGAGAGTGGTCTGTCAAGACAGGTGGTCTTTCACAAGAGTGGTCTGTCAAGACAGGTGGTCTTTCATAAGAGTGGTCTCTCAAGACAGGTGGTCTTTCATAAGAGTGGTCTCAGAAGACAGGTGATCTTTCATGAGAGTGGTCTTTCAAGACAGGTGGCCTTTCATGAGAGTGGTCTCACAAGACAGATGGTATTTCATGAGAGTGGTCTCACAAGACAGGTGGTCTATCATGAGAGTGGTCTCTCAAGACAGATGGTCTATCATGAGAGTGGTCTCTAAAGACAGGTGGTCTTTCACAAGAGTGGTCTCTCAAGACAGGTTCCACTGTATCTGCAAAACAATTACCCAATTATCTACCAACCCAAAAGGTATACCATCATATGAATATAAGTATAGGTATACCAAGGTAGATTGGAACATGTTTACAAACACAATGCCTTTGGATGAGACAGTTAAACCAAGGTCCCATGTCACATTAGGTGTGGGCACATTCAAGAACCCTCACTGCTCAATAGCTGTAAGTGCTGAGCAAAGGCCAAAATTTGAAACTCTTCACTGGCCTTTGGTGACGTCTCCATATGAGTGAAAGATTCTTGAGTGGGACGTTAAACAACAATACAGTCAACAACAAAAACAATGAGTCTAAATTAAATCATAACAGGGTGACAAGCATATTGTTGACTCAAAAATATTATAGTCTTTAGTAATGCATAGAATCTCTGCAAGGCGATATGTTATATCTGTACAACTTAATTTTAGAAAATAGAACATATTGTTTTGGTTTTTGACAGAACCCAGATGTGCCATTTTACCTTGGTAGACCTGTACATTTGCACATATTGCGATGCTGTAAATTTGCATGTAAACATCTTTACCTGTTATAATTCCATATGTTATGAAGACAACACTAATGGATTTAGCAAATGACGTCATTATCAGTCCAACACTAGCCAGAACGCCCCCAGACATGACTACAAATCGAAATGAATACTTCACACTCAGAGCATTAGCCAATGGTCCTGAAATATTGTTATGATTAAAAATCATATCATGTTAATAAATTCTGAAAAATGCATGGCAAGACTAAAAGGACCATAAAAGTAAATAATGTCATCTATAAACTTATCTACTGGGAGATGAATTAAGATAAGTATTATACTAAATGTCTTCAGATCCCTATTTGCATTGTTCATGTTTTGTTATATGTTTGATATACAAATAAATAAATATTAAACTAAACAAGGCATCACAAGTGATACTAATCCCCTCACAATGGAAATATTGTATAATACCTGTAGAGCACTGACAATAATATTTCAATGAAATAATCAAAGGGCAATAACTCTCAGCCTCAGTTTTAATCACACCAAATTTAAATTTTGAATAGTCTAATTATGTAGATTGTATTTAGACAAACTGTCTCAAGCTAAAATTTGAATTTTGAATGGTGTTTTATGCCACACTCAATAATTTTTCATTTCATATATGGTGATGGCCAGTTGTCAATGGTGGAGGAGAGAGCCCGGTTACAATATATTGTATCCGGGAAGAGACCATCAGCCTTCCACAAGTAAACTGGCAAACTAATTTCTCACAAAAATCAGCTTAGATTCCAGCAGGGCTCGAACCTGCACTGACCGGAAGTGGGAGTTCAAAGTGGAATGCTCTAACAACTTGGCCATGGATCGAGGTCCTTGAAGCTGGAATATTATTTCATCAATATAAGACATATATACATACAGTTTGGTGTGTTTTGTCTGAATCAAAACACTTGACGGGGTGAATGATTCTACTCATTCTTGTTAAGACAGGCTTCACAGAAAGTGTGTTTTCCCTACTTGATGTGTACATTGTCTGTACGTATGGTGTCAAGTAGAAATAATAACTGCAAGTGTAATTTCAATGTTGTTGTACTGTATCTTCTGAAATTTAAACCGATTCAGGTCGTGAAAGAGTTTACAAGATTCCATCCAACAAGATTATATGATATATACAAATGAAATACTTATATATACAAATACAGTTACTATATTTATGTTTACATAAAATTTACCTAAACCAAGAAAAAAGAAGCCTGCTAGTGATTGCACTAATGTAAGTACACTCTGAGATGCATTGTATTCTCTTGTGAATTCAACCAACAACACTCCAAATGACTTTATGCCCCCAATCACCAACATACAGATTCCAAAGGTTCCTGAAAGAGAGAGTAACACATGTATCAATATGTTAATTGTCATCACAATAGATATTATTTGTACCAAAAATATATATATCATCCCTCTCCCTAATTACCATTTCAAGTTAGCATGGACAAGAACTCTGTTCATGGATGCACTGTGAAAAGGAATCCCCACAATACATTAAACTGAACAACTAATCTTCCCAAGTGAATTTGCACAAGCTGATAGCAAAGGTAATATTATAGATTTAACCAATTACAGGTGACAACTTCTCATTCTTGAGGTAATAAAGCTTGAAAGGACATTATAACAACACTGGAAGTAATGAACAATGACTTTGAGATTTGTCTATGGACTTACCAAGCAATACCATCCAAGCCCAGCCATGGTCAATTGGTATATCAAAACTTCCAGCCTTTTGTTCCAAACTTTTTTCTTTAGTTTTCATTTTTTTTTTATTCTTTTCTAGCACTAACACCAGAGGCATGTGTTTGTTATAAAGACTTTTTGATACAGTTTTTTGTAATCTTTTCTGTTATCTTTGATGTATACATCATTGATTATAATCCTTTTAGACAATAAATTACTGTAGCTCATTTTTCCTGGTCAGTTTTACTATATACATGTAGGTTCTTGTCCATGTCATTGCCTTCATCCTGGCTAGATATTGATCCTGAGAAACTGTAAAACAGAACACAAAATGTAAGTTAATGGTGTTGATTAATTCTATCAAATAAACTAATTAGCCTACATACTATCAGTCAAACTCATATACATGTGTAAATGAGAATAGTACCAGCGGTTACAGTCCAGTAGCCCTAGCATCCACGACAATTTTCCATTACTCTGAAGGCCTGATGCTCCAAAAATCCGTTACCCATGCACATAATGTTCAATTTCTGAAGAGTGACTAAGCTGTTATGGTACATCGTTAGGGTCATGTGCGGCAGCGCGAAGGAGTCTTTGTGAAAACACTCTCAAGAACGCGCTTTTATACAGTGTCCCCATGGGCCATCTGTAACAGCCCAATGGGGCGTTTGTAAAACACTGTTGAGGTCGCACTTACATGCTATCGCACACTTACACTTTGTAATGCGGCTGTTTGTATGTGGTTGGGTGAGTGGAATGTGTACGTACGTGCATGCATACGTGAGGGCATCCATGACAGTTAAACCCTTTCTGGTCAATCAGCACGAAGCATGCCTATTTTAAAAGCCTATCAAGAACTAAAAACAAAAAATGTATACAACTTTTGGGCCATATGTGTAGTTTATATCCTAAAGATTCATAAAATCACAACTTTTTTATGTTATTTTCCTGTAATATGCACATAAAACCCCATCCAGACAATGTCAGGAAATCCGTTCTTTAGTATCTCCCCTACATTAGGCCTACATTGTTCAAAGCAGTTTTATAGTCATATATAGGTAAACTTCATCATAGTGGGTAACAAAAAAATCCAGGACAGGATAGAGTGAAAAAAGTAAGGTTGGAAATTACCCCCCCCCCCAAAAAAAAAAATCCAGGATAAAAAAATTAGACCCTAACCCCCCCCCCCCCCCCCCCCCCCCCCCAATATTATAAATCAAATGGTTGCTTCCTTATGAAACTTCCTTATGAATTTTTGATTACATAGTTTGACATTAAACAATATGAAAAAGAAGACAATTTAAGTTTTCCGATGAAATCAGGTGCTGTGTAATTATTGCAAGATATTTAAGAACCCGGCCCTCTCTACATTCGCATAAGTCCATAATAATTATACTGCAGTATAGGCCTATATATATAATTAAATTGCAGTATAGGCCTATATATAATTATACTGCAGTATAGGCCTATATATAATTATAAGGTCAAAATGTGTGATATTTCTCTTACAGCTGCTGGTGATCTACGTGAATAATTCATGACAGGAAATAATACAACGATACCAAAATTTTATATTTATATTCATGAGGCTTTGTCAGAAGTTCTGGTTTGACTACCCGGTAGTTATAGATCTACACCACTCACCAGGTCCAGGGTCAATGACCCCGTTCTAATGTAGGCCTATTTATAAAATAACATATTGATTACATTATTATAAAATCATGAAACATTCAGACAGACAAGTCAAAATAAACCCACAGATGTGCTTTATAGGGTACAGCAAATTAGAGAAAATGTTTAAACTAAAATAAAAAAAAAAATAAATACATTTGACCATCTCTGTGGTCATCGACTTAGTCGTAGTCACACGTACCTGTCACCGCTGCTCCGATTTTGGTTTTAACGTTTATCAGTTACTACAAAAGTCGTAATATTTAGAGAAAGAAATTTTGATATTAAATAATATTCTTTAAATAAAAAGAAACGAAAAATGTTGATATTAATTATTATAAGATATGATTTTTTTATATTCTTTTTTTTTCTTGCACAAATTTGAATTACACAAAGTCGTAAAATACAACAGCACAACTTCCGGCATTGGATTGGGCTAACATTCGGCGTGCTGAATCGTCCACGAGCACTAGATCTACATCTTCATCACTTCCAAAGAAGATGATGAGCTTCTATAAATTTTGTGTTTTGATTGGTCTCGGTGCGATGCTCCATGCAGCGTACTCAGCAACACAGCGTAAGATGAAAATATATCGTATTTATGTAGGCATTTTACTCCAACTACTACAGTAAGACCCCCCCCAAATAATAATAAAAAAAAATCAAAAGAACTAAAAAATGTCAAAATAACGCCAGACAAACATTTTGTGTGTTTTGTACTCATATTCTCAGAAAATTATCTGGAGCCTGGTTTAAGGAAATACCGTAAAAGTAATCGCAGTTCTTTGTTTAGACCGCACTTTCTGCCCCGATTGTAAAGCGATATTTTTTGTGTAAAATCAGGGTTTTTTTCCCTATATATATATATTGCTTAAAATCGGGACAGAAAAATAGGCCTACTCGTTGTTTTACTTTAACTATAGTCTGAGCCAAGTTTGCTGGGTCTGTTGGTTTTGGGCAATTAAAATAAAATGGTTGATACCAACCACTTAAATGTAAGTAGGAGTAGAGAGAGTGAGGAGGGGATACGGGGAAGGGGGAAGGGAGGGTAGAAGGAAGGGGATAGGAAAATGGTGAAGGCGTAGAGGGGGAGGGAAAGGGGATGGGGGAGAGAGAAGAAAGGGGGAGGGGGAGGGGGGGAAGGTAAATATAGGGAGGAAGTAGAAAGAAGAGGGAGGGGGAGGAGGGGAGGGAGGGGGGGGAGAAAGAGAGGAGGAGAGCAGGAGGAAGAAAGAAAGTGAGGAGGAGAGAGCGGAAAAGAGGGGGGAGGGGGAGGAAGGGGGAGGGAAGGAAGAGAGAATAGGAGGGAAAGGGAAGGAGAGAGAGAAGGATGGAGGAAGAGGGGAAAAAGGGGGAAAGAGGGAAGGGGAGGGAGGAAAGGTAGGGGAAGGAGAGGAAAGAGGAGGGAACGAGGGGAAGAGAAAGAAAAGGAGGAAGGAGGGAGGGATAGGTAGGGGGAGGGGAGAGAAGAGACAAAGGAGGGAGAAGAGAGGGGGGAACTGGAGCGGGGGCGCGCTAGGGGCCGAGACGGCGGGTGCTGCGCGATCGTTGGGGGGGCGGGCGTAGCATGCGGTCGTGCCGCGCCGCGCGGTAATCTGCTTGCTCCCGGCCGTGGCGGCTCTTCGGTGTCACCCGCGTGCCTCGTGTCTGCGCTCGGTGTCCGGGACGCGGCTGTGGTGGCAGGTGGCGCGCTCGCCCCGAGGTCGTCGGGGCGGCGTGGGGGGAGGGCGCCCGTTTCTGTGTCGCCTTGCTGCACCGCGGTTTATGTTTGTTTCTCTGTCTGCTTGCGCCTCACCCCGCCCTGACTCAGCACTCCTGTGGTTGCTTGCCGGTGACTTCTCGGCCTGGGTGGAGGGCGCTTCCTGGCTGCCCAGCCCGCCTTGCCCGGGATGGATGCCCTGCCGCTTGCGGTTATTCCCCGTGGGTCGTCCGATTGCCCGTGTGGGTCGATTTGTGGTCTTTCGTCGTGGCGACTGGTGCTTCCGCCTCCGGTGGGTCCTGCGTTGTTGTCCACCGGCACTCCCGGCCTGCCGTGTGCGAACCCTGCTCCGGCTGGTGTTCACGCGCCGGGCGGCCTTCTGTCGTGCTGGCAACGCTTTCCGCGTCGCTTGCCTTCACTTCGCGTCTTCCTTGCTCCACATTGTAACCTTGCACCTGGCCTGGTCTCCGCGCTTTGGTGTTGGTCCTTTGTCACCCGTCTTGTACGATTCCTTCTGGTGGCTTTCGGGGCCGGTCTGCTGCGGCCTGGCGCCGCTCGCGCGCTTGGTCGACTTTGGGCCCTGCACCGCTTCTGCGCCCCCCGGTGCGCCCGTGCTTGGGTCCGTTGTGTTGTGGCTGTCCGGCGTCATCTTTCCGTGTGCTGTCCCTGGTTCCCTCTCGTGACTTCTGCCGGGTTGTCCCGCCTCCTGTCGGTGGCCGGGAGACGTGGTGTTGCGGCCATTGGTGCGCTCTCCCTGGCCGTTTTCGCGGGCTCTCTTCGTCTTAGGGGCGCGCGTCGGGACGGTACGGGTCTTACCGCTCACTCTCGCGCGCTCTAGCGTAGGCCGCTCAGGCCCCGGTCCGCTTCGTGCGGTTCTTGCCCTGGCTGCTCGTTGTGCGCGTGCTCTACGCGTCTAAGCTGGCGGCGCTTCGGTGCCTTGCGGGTGGCGTGGTATTCCAGTTTCTCGGGCGTTTTGTCTCGCGTGCCTGGTGTCTTTCGGGGCTCTATTTGCTGTGCGCGAGGTGGCCAGCGTCTCTAGGGAAGCGTTTTTCGCGTGTGGTCTCGTATTTTGGTTGCGCGTTTTGCTTCGCCGCACCTCCGCCCGCGTTGGCCTGCCCCTCTGGTGTCGGCCCGCCGTACTTACAACTCCGTGTTCTCGGCAGTGCCTGCGTTGGCGTGGGCCGCCGCCTTGGTCGCCCTCTCACTTGTGCGGCGCCCTGCGCCGGCTCCGTGTTCGCTGGTCGGTCCCCTTTCGCGGACCGTGGCGGTCCTTGCCGTGATTGCCCCGGGTGGCGCTGCCGGGGTCGGTTGTTGGTGGTCCGTGCCGGCCCCCGTCCCGTGCGCGTGCTCCTGCTTCTTTCGTGGCTCCGCCCGGCCGCTGCCGGGGCCCTTCACCTCCACGACGTTCCGCCTTCGGGGTGTGTTCATAGGTTGCTTTGGGTGCTTGGGGAGACCAGGTCTGTGGGGGATTTGTGGTCATCCTTGGTCCCTTCGTGCTCGCTTCGTCTTTTTCTCCTTTCGATGTCTTACTTTGCACTCGTCCGCCTGGCTTTGGTCCTCTTTGTCGTTGGTTGTCCTTCTTTGATCTGTCTGGTGGGGGTGTGCCTCATGGCGCCTTACCGACGCGTGTTCCCTGCTGCCGGCTCCTGCTCGCCTCCGACCTGCGCCTGCTCCCGGCCGTCTCGCTCTTTGGGCGCTTCCTGGCCACCGGTCGTTCGTGCCTTCTCTTGTTGTTCCGGTGCCCGTTTGTCTCATGTCCCGTCCGGGCCATCCCGTCGGTGCCGCTCCGTCGTGGTTGTATTCCTTGGGGCGGTCTCGCGGCGGTGTCTTGGTGCGACTCTTCCTCCCCGTGTGCTCTGTCCTTGCTGCCGTGCTCTCCTTTGCGTGTTTGTGATGTGGACGTCCGCTTCTAGGGTCGCTTCCGTCCTTTTTTTTTGGGTCTGCCTCCCGCGGTATCTAGGTGGTTGGCTCCAGTGTTTCGCGGTCGTCCTCTGTTTTCATTTGCGACCGGGTTTCGTGATCAGTCGGGTCTCTTGCGTCGGTGGACTTGTGAGGCTGTTCCGCACCGGCTTGGAGTGCTCGTTGTGCTTGGTCGTGTCCTCCGCTCGGCTGATCCCCCTTGTGTGCGTGGCTGTGTCCCCGTCCGTGGCGGTGCTCCGCCGCGCGTTCGGTTTTCGGTTGCGCCGTCCCCGTTCTGTTGCTGTTGTGCTCGGGCTTCGGCGTTCGTGCGTGCGCTTCGCTCCTGTTGAGTTGCGCGACGCATTGACTTCGTTGCCTCTTTGGCTGCCTTGCCCTCACGCTCTGCCTGACTTTCATCCCTCGTACCTCCTGCGGTCCTTCCTACCTTTTGTTTCGTCCGGCGTCGTCGCCGCCCGGTTCCCTTTGTGTGCCCTCGGTCTTTCCCGCCGGCTGCGCCTCGTACGTACCTCCGGTGCCGGCCTGTCAGCCGTCTGGCTTTGTCCCCCGTGTTGGCTGTCTCTTTTTCGGGGGGTTACCTTCGTGCTTGTTTCCCAGCAGTGTTTCTACTTGGGCTCGGGGTGTCCTCGCCGTTTTGAACCGTCTTGACCTCTCCGCTTGCTTGCCTGTCCTTGCTGGCTACTGTTCAGTGCGATGTTGTACCTTCGCCGTGCTCGCTAGTCGTTGTGCGCCCCTTATGCTCAGCCTTTGCCTGCTGTGGGGCACTCCTTCCTTTGCGTTGCGTCCGTGTCGTGCGTACCTATCGGGCGTGTCTCCCGCGCCGCATCCCTTCCCCGTCTCTTCCTTTCGTGCGTCGTGCCTGGTCCCGGGCGGCCGGCTTGTGCATCGGCCTTGACTTCTATCACGCGGCTAGTCACTCGCGGGCCGCTTGGGCCGTGGCGAGGGCGCCTGACTCACCTCCGTCCGGTGCCCTGGTGCGGTCGCCTCCGGGTTTTGGCGTGTTTGCTTTTGGCTCGCCGGTTGCGTGCTCCCCGTGTGCGGCGTTTCACTACGTCACTACGGGGGCCGGCGGACTTCGCCCTTTCTTTGGCGCTGCTCCCCTGCGTTGCTGTCTTACTCTTTCGTGGTCCGTTCTGCTAGGGGGCGGGGGCTGTTTGTGTGGCCTGTGGGCCCTTCGTCGCCCGTGGTCCTGCCTGCCTTAGTCCGCCTCTTTCTGGACACCCCCTCGGGTGAAGGCTCTCCCCGGTGCCGTCGGTGGGCCTTTACTGGTCTTCGCCGGGGTGCCTGCGTTTGTTGTTTCTCGTCGCTTCACGTCTTGTGCTCGAGCCTCGTCCTTTCTGTCCTCTGTCCCCGGCCCCCTGTGCCGCCCCGTTTCTTGTTCGGCGTCCCCATTGGCTACGCTCCGGTCGGGTTCGTCCGTGTTCTCCTGTGATGGCTTCCTTACAACTTGATCCATTGGTGTGGCCTTCTCTCCTTCCCCTCTTTTCCTCTTGGGCGTCCGTTGCGTTGCGTTATGTCTTTTACCCCCTTTGTGTGCGCCATCTAGCTTTTGGTTAGGTGCTGGGTGCGCTGGTTCCTGCCTTTCTGTGGCGTGGCTCACTTGGGGGCCCCTCTTCTAGCGGTGTCAGTCTTGGGTTCCCGTGTTCCCCTCGTTCCGTCGTCCCTTCCTTCTGTCTTTTGTTCCTCCCAACGTGCTTCTGTGGTCTGATTCAGCGTTCAGCCCGTCCCCGGCTGTGTTCCTCCTTCTGGTTTTGCCTTGCGGGGTGCGCTGTTGTCATCCTGTTTTTCCCATTTCCAGTGGCGCATCGTGTTTCCGGACTGCCTCCCACGATCCCGGTTTCATTGTTTTCCCCGTGACTCTTTGTTCCACCCCTGGCTGCCCGGTTTGGTTGCGCGTTTATTCTTTTGGCGGTTGGTACCCCTCCCTTCGCCGCTCTGTCAGCGCGTGCCCTGTGCCGTGGCCTACTAGAGCCACGTCCGGCCAGTATCGTTCCTTTGGGCGTTCAAGGTCCGCTTGGCCGGTCGTGCTCTACGACGCCTTCCATTTGTGCCTCGTGATGCCGTTTTGCCCTGTACATAGTGTGCGGGTGCGCTTCAGCCCCTTTCGTCTGTGTTTCTCCATGTCCTGTTTGCTTCCGTATTTGTGGCTGTCGGGGGCCGGGCCCGTGCCGCCGCACTGCGTGCCTTCGCTTTGCTTCTTCCGTTTTTCTCTGGTCGACTGCTGCGGCCGTCCGGCTGGGCTCCCATCCATTCTGCGGGCGGCGTGCGCGCTCCCCCTTGTGCGCTGCCGTTCTTGCTCCGTCTGTTCGGGTCTGCGAGTCGGCTGTTGCTGCCGCGAGTCTTCTGTTTGTTCCGGCTCCACGCGTTACCGTGGCGGCCTGGTGTTCCGCGCAGTCGGTCTTTGGTGGTTCCCCTTTGCCTCTGTGTGGTTTCCCCCTTGCGGCTTTCGGTTCGTGGCTGTTGGTCGCTTGCCGGTGCGCGCGGTTGCGGACCTGCCGCGCCTTCTACTTCCGCAGCGTCTTGGGGCTGGTCGTAGCGGTATCCTATGCATGCTGAATAAGTTATCCATGCCCATGACAAATAAAAATTTATCCGTTTTGTACTAAATATTCGCACTCAAATTACCACTACAGGGAATTTAACATTGGTAATGGTGGCCAGCTGTCAAAGTTTGAGAGCAGAAGTGAAAGAAAGGGAATGTTTATTGGTCTTACTGATTTAGCGTGGCTCCCAAATCAACGGAATACAAGTTAAATCGGCACTTGGTAAAATCGGCACCCGGTTATTTCGGCACCTGAGATAGTTAAATCGGCACCCGGGAAAATCGGCATCCAGTTAAATCGGCACTGTGATAGTTATTTCGGCACTTGGGTTCAAAATCATTTTCGTTTGTTTGATGTTGCATATTTATGTTTAAATATATATTTTTTTTCGTAGTGACAGGTTATTAACTTATCACATTTGTCTGAATATTACATGTTTTATGGTAGTTGGACATATTATACGATGAACTGTTTCCCGATGAAATACTTTTTAAGGTACCAGTGAAATAAAAGGCCAAGTGCAGTGTCATTTCACTGACTGCACAATTTGATGTATGTTTCTGTATGACCTAAAAAAAAACTTCCTTGATTATATTAATTAAAAGTAATTTAAATAATTTATTATGTCTAATCAATCTAAAAAATCATTTTATTGAACATAAACACACCATTTATAATAGCAGAAAAAACAACAAAATTATCAGGTGCCGATTTTACAGGGTGCCGATTTTACCAAGTCCCGAAATAACCGTGTCTAGGTGCCGATTTAACTATTACTCAGGTGCCGATTTTACCAGGTGCCGATTTAACTTGATACCAATCAACGAAGTATGATTGGGCCAGGATCCCAAAGGGATTGCTGTTAATACACATTCACTGATTCCTTACGACGATATTTGAATTTGAATTTGAACTCTTTTGTGAAGAGAGGCTGAGTACATGTATATTAAAATGATTACTCACATGACCCAATTTATTGACATCACATGGATAACAGTATTAACATGAAGAGTATCTTAAAAAAATTGAAGCGATAAGAAAAATTATGTAGAAAAGATACAGGATAAACTTTTTTCTTTTTGATTATATCAGTTAAAATATTTTTATTTTGATGATTGGTTGCTTTACAAATTCATTTTGAGATTCATGACCAAATATGGCTCAGACTAAAAGAATAAACATTGGGAGTCATCAGATCACACAAGGGCAAATCAACACCTTTCCTGCAAAATCATTAAATGATGTCAGACATGTTAATTGTATTTAATGATTGATATACAAATCATTTACATAGCCTGCCATCTGTAATGAGGATATAAATAAGGGAAGGAGTGCAACATGTTTTCGAGCCATGACTGACTCTGGCTGTACTATATTTTTAGTTTGTTGTTTATTTGTGCATTTTCATCAAATGAATGATTGGTCAAACTTGAATAATGATTATTCTATCTATACACAGTCTTTTAATAATTATTTAAGCATTGATATTATATTTTTTTCCAGCTCACTATGAAAGGACCTGGATGACGACTGTGCTTCGCGAATTACGCAAAAGTATGCACAGTCTTCATTCAGGTCATTTTGTAGTGAACCGGAAAAAATAACGAATCAATGCTTATAATTAAATTTCAATAACAACTTGGTAAATTTTTGAAACATTTGTTTATTTATTGTAATTGATTTTTCCAAATAATATAAGCAAACAAGTTAAACTGTCGCGCATTATTTGCATCGTTATGACAACCGCCAACGTCATTTTCTGAGAGGCCATCACAACAATGGCAAATCTTGGAAGAGAAGTTTATGTGTGGCTGCTAAAGCTAAAAATACAGTAATTGAAAGAGGAATTTGAAATAAATTCCATGGAGAGAGTATTAGTGGTATTCATTGATACCAGAATGTTAATATATCCATCGCTAGAGCCATTGCAGGGCAAGAAGGCCTAGCTGCAGTATGATACTAATGCACTTGAACCTGGGGCTGATGCAACATTGCCAGTTGAAATGGAAGACAGGGTGTTGCTGATAGATTTTTTCGGTTGTGTGGTGCATTCGCGGCTGTAACTTATGACCACTTTTACTATGGTGACCTATTTTTTTCTTGCGTGACATAATACATATTTGTGTTTTGCATAATGGCCGACATGTAAGCAAAAAGTAGTGCCGTCCGGGGGTGTGGCTTAATTAGCATTCGGGTCATTGATGTATGACTCAAATGTTTTCTGGGTTGTTAACCAATGAAATTGTCCGAAATTTATTAATTTTGATTATCAAACAAGTACAAATAACGAGCATTCTATCTATACAGGCTTTTTTTTTTTTACAATTATTAAACAAGTACACACCTAAATATTTTTGTTCTTGCATAAGCTTGACAGAGCTTCACATACTTCTCTTCTATCATAGTTTACTTTCGGTCATGAGATACTAAAGGCCTGATTTTGTCCTGAAGTTTTGGGGTTTTATGTGCATTTATTGATTTAACAGAAAAATAGTATAAATTGTGATACAAAAATACAAAAAAAATGTAAACAAATTATTGGTCATATGTGTAGTTCTTATCCTGAAGTTCCATAAAGTCACAACTTTATTATACATGTACTATTTTCCTGTGAGGCTGTGTGCCACTTTAACGTATACTATAGCTGAAGTATTTTTGTGTGACATAAATCAATAAATAAAAAATATTTTTACATGTACATATGACTTGGCATAACATGACCAGTAATGTTATTTTTGATGTTATTGTTTTGTGTATTTCTCTTGCAAATCAATATTTATCTACATGTGCATGTACCAAAATTGTCTTTGTAATGCTCTCCATTTTGTGATAAATTTGTGTTCCAGGTTATGTTTTATGTTTGTATTATTTTATTTTTTAGATCGGACATACCTTAGATTAACAGAACAGGAATTTACCAGTCTCCCGGTTGATGTGAGTGAATAGTTACTGTACTATAATTTGTGATCTAAAATGAGAGAAATCATCAAATTTGAATATTTGAAAGTATCGGTAATAAAAAAAATGTACTTTATATTGCTTCCATATTTTACTCTGTTTTCTTGATAGATAGCTTTGATATGATGATGCATGAATATTTAGGTAAAGAATTAACCCCACGTTTTTCCGTGTTAATAACTTAATTTTCAGTTTAGTTTAATGAGAGTTCAGAAAAAATATTGCCAAGTTATGGCCCAATTGCAAGCCCCTAAATTACATTCATTTTTTTCCTCCACCAATTAAAACCGGCTGCCACTGTGTAACTGAAAAATTGTTGAGTGTGGGGTAAAACATCACAGAAAGAAATGAACAATCAGGAATGGAAGGTTTAGAGATATACCTAACCTATGGCTTTGCCAAGTTCTATGTATAAGAAGTGAAAGTCACAGGTAATGAGGTATTTAAACTGAGGTCTCATGTCATGACAGGCATGCTATAAAGAAAAACCTTTACTGTATTGGCATAAGTTTTTTTGTGTCTCTTCCTCTAAAGCTGTCTCTATATTAGTGAAAAATTAGTGATGGGACATAAACAACAATAAAGGTCAAAACAAACAAATTTAAATAAGGTGACAGTCTTTTATACCAATATACTTATCTATTGATTATCCTTTTATATTTCAGATAATGCTGCAATGTTTCATTGGTCTTTTGCTAACATGTTATGGTGTAGTTCATGTAGCTGGTGATTTTAGAGAAATCAGAGCGAGTGCTGAGCTTGAGTCAAAGTAAGCTTTAACATATTTTGGGCATATATATATATATATATATATGTAGTATGTAAACTTTGGAAACTTCCTAAAGACAGCATGATCATTTCTTTATAGTGTGTGTAGCCTCTTTAATGTGAGGGTACAAAAGTTGTGGATCAAGTATGGCAGTCATGAGTTATGTCCCTTTGGCCTGTTGATTTTTGATTTGATGTTACTTAATGTCTTGTCAAGAAACTATTTATGCTATTCGTGCAGTGAGGGTTGATTAACAACATGCTCTGCTTACCTTGACATTAGTTTTCAGTTTTTTAAAGGTCAACGGACACGAAAAAATATTTTTTCGTATATACATATATATGACCCATATAACCAATAATTAAAAACCACAATCTCGAAAACCACCTTGGTATCGAGATATTTACCTTTAAGCGACTAAAAATTCCCATACCCCCATTGACCGCCTTCGGTAACAATTGGCAAATCTCGGAGCGCTTGGAGTGTGGCATCAGTGTGGTGGTGTCAGCTATTCTTATCAGTGTCAAAATAATAATGCAGACTTACGTATGTGAAATCCGTAATTGTTTACAGCATAGTATTTAGATGTAAGAAAAAGCGATGGGTAAAAAAGAGGTGTTTATTCTTTCCAAAAATATTCAAGTTTCTTATGTTTGATAAGTGACAATAGATAAAATTAATATATTTTTATATTGTCCTCAAAACACAAAGGATTTCCTAAGTCGCTGTACGCCATGACTTATTTTGTCACTTATTATTTATCATGATATACTTTCCGGACTCAAATGGGAACTTTTAAGGACCGTCTCCTACCTGTACAGGTAACTCAGTTTTACAGTTTGTCACCTGTCTATCACCGTATCAATTCAATTTGCTTTAGTATGTATACACTGTGGGACACTGGTCTGTTCAGTCAAGTGAGAAAATACATTTTGTACAGCACTCATGTATGCCCATTTCATCTACTATTTTGGTGTTTTGATAATGATTTTAGCAGCGATAAATAAAACTAAAATGTTATCCTTTTTATATCTTATTCTTCTGATATCAGTTTCAATATATTCATATTTATGGATAAAATGTATAATTTCAAAATATAATAATTTTATGCGGTCTATTTTATAATCTGTGAACACAGAGGCTTAGTTCTATTCATATCAAAACCCATGGTAAACATACACGTTAGATGTACAGTTTAAAACCAGGGACCGGTAAAATTTAATGATAAAAAATTGTCAAGTTTTGCTTTAGAAATAAGACTAAAATGATATATTAATTCGAAAAAGAAGTTTCAAATAGACAAAGTTTTGAAGAAAATTGCGATGTAAATGGCACATTTGGCCAGTATTGCTGGGACAAGGCTTGAAAAAAAGATAATTGATTTTTAAAAATATTTTTTCTTGATATCGATTTTAATAAATAAAATTAATATTTCTGAATTTCATGTGTAATTTTGAGTCATTATTATTTTACGGGGTCTATTTTTCATTGATATAAGATACACACTTGTGTAATAACTGAGTTTTAATTGTTCGAAAGCCGTGGTAAATATGCGTGTTGGATCTACATTGTAATAGTGCATAAAACCAGTGACGCCCCTGGTAAAACTAAAAAATAAAATAATAAAAAAATCATGAAGTTTTGTTTCAGAAATGAGACTAAAGTTAAGTAGATCTAATTACAAAAACTATACAAAATACAATTTTATTCAAATAGACAGAGTTTGTAATGTAGAAAAGTAAACATAAAAAGTGAACGAAAACATACCACTTGTATCAGCGATTACATATCGCTTCTTGTCTTAAATTGTTAAATGTTTCTATTTTATTCAAAGTTTTAGAATAAATTCAATTTCATAAATTTATGCATAAGGCAGTAACAAATGGTATCCAAACTGGTAATCAGAGAAATATACCATATATTTGTTATGTGCACATTGATGTTACCTTCACTTGGATATTTAAGAGTCTAGTGTTTTTAATTCATTATTGTTGTTTTATTATATGTATTATATTTCATCGGGGAAATTTGAAGTTCTGGATGACAAATTCCTGTCGAGATATTATATTTCTCCTTCTTAGGGCTATAACATATACATATGTCCACACACAAAGATATTTGTACACAGACAACTTATCAATCGAATTATATATTACTACCCATAGCACCAGAGTTCACTTCAAAGAACTCAGCAGTGGCTGGAAGACCCCGATTGAGACGTCCTGTAGTATGGGTGGGACGGTTCAGGATTTTTTCAGTTCGGTTCGGTTTTTTCTGTTTCGGTTCATCTAACAACTGACTCTTGGCCTCCAAGTGCAACTACAGAAGTATAAACACATTCTAGAACGAATGTCAGTCGAATGGCACATATTTTTATCCCAAATAAGGGACCCTGTGTTGCAACACAGCAGTATGTGGGTTCTAGTTCATATCTCTAGTCTACCTTACACTATACTGTGAAATAGAAATTATCTTTATGGTAAATCTGTGCATGGCACAGTAATATTTCTAACAAGCTACTGATCAATGATACAGAAATACATTGTAATTTGCTTATATGGAACACTTGTGTTTAAAATATTCTCTCCATTTACATTGTAAGAGAAATATGCTGAATTGCTATATTTAATTTACTAACAAATTTTACTCTTGACATCTTGTTTAATCCTTACTTATTTGGGATTACATTTTGGAAAAAAAAATATTTACGACAGGGTATAGAATACCACAGGCTGAGGTTAATGGATCAAATGTAAAGAACTTGGTCTTTTTGCCATAGAGTAACTCCGTAGGTTTGTAGACACTACAGAGTAAACGTTGCATGTCAAATTATTATGTTTATTATTTGAAAGACTTGCCTATTCACTGTTGATTATGCATTGCCATATATGTCATAGGCATCTGGTTTCAGTTGGAAATAATCCCACTTGAAAGTAACTCAGATTACTCCAGCCCTTTCTGTTCCCGATCCCGTCTTCTTTTCAGGAATGAAGTGATCATAGTGAGCGAGATATAACGACTGTTTAACAATACAAAAGAATAACTTCATATTAGCCGCCATTTGCAAATTATACTGATAGCACTAAACACCTAACAAACACAACGTTACGAAATAGCTGCAAGTTATTGAGAGGCTGGATATATTATCACATCTACATTCGTATTATATCTGTATTAATCATTTATAGATTTGAACCAAACCGAACCGAAATCCGGAGTATAAGAACTGAACCGATCGGTTTGACGTCAACGGTTCGGTTCTTCGGTTTTTAACCGAACCATCTCACCCCTATCCTGTAGATCTTCTCACAATTAACTTTATTAGGGAAGTGTGAAAATTGATTACATGATACTTGATTATCGGTATTTACATTAGGCTAAATGAATGTTAAGTCACATATAAAATAGCAGTAGCCTATAGATCCAGAGATATATGTTAGGCTTTATATATCGCTGATAGCTTTAAAATAAGAAATAATAACTGGGTACAAAATAAATAATTCAGCTATTAAGAATAATATTCTAGAAAGAAAGAAGAAAAATACAGTAAATCTAGCCTTGCACCAAACTGGCTATATATACAGTTTTTATCTTAATACTGCTGACCACCACATGTATGTCACTTCCTGTTTAGCAGACCTAGCGGAGTATTTGATAAAGGGAAACTACTCTTTCTAACCTAACATTTTGTTACCTTTTTCCACCTGGTATGCATAAACAGAGGGGTAAAAAAAAATTCTTTGTACATAATACTTAGGTTTTATGTATATCTAACCAAAGATGTAATAAAACCTACATAAAATTTTCGTGTCTGTTGACCTTTAAGTCCCATCTGACAGACTTTTGACTACCATTTTTGATGTCTAGTGCTTGGTGTAGTTATCACTACCTGTGCCCCAGAATCATACATACTTCCTGTTGGTTATGTAAACCAGTTTCATTGTGGAGTTACCTGTAATGAACTGGGCTCCTGTTATTGTGCAATTTAATTTAATAGCAATCTCTAATTGCTCTCATTTTCTGATATGTTGCATATAGGATCTAACATAATCTGCTATTGGGTCACTTGCAGATGACCTCATAGTTGTGTCATTTTCTACCAGTGAATATAAGACTAACACAATCTTAAAAGTGTATCAAATGGCAGAGAAATTTGAACATTTTTTACATCGTAAACATCAGTGAACACACAAAATCTGGAAGTAGAGAATTCTTTCATAACCTTGGATAAAACTTAATCACCAAAGATATTCCAAATGAATTTTGTGGACTGACGGTTTATTGATTATAAAATATATTTCATCTCTTTGCCATTTGATAAACATTCAAAACTTGTAAGTCTCATTTTCATTGGTTGAACATTACACACCTATGGGAGGTCATCTGCATGTGACCCTATTGTGAATTGCATTAGATCCTCTACACAACATATAAAAAAAACCCAGGAGTGTTGAAAGATCAGTTTTAATCAGATTGGTTATTGTTGGCAAGGGTATGATTCCTCTCTTGCAAAGATGACAGTTAAAGTTGAACATTGCCAGGGATTTTTCACATTGTTTTGGGAATGAGGCCTGGGCCTTTTGAAGTGGGAATTTAAGCAACATTTTATTGAAGTTGGGAAATCTAAAATACACAAAACTATGTGAAAATACAAGACTTTGATTTCAATTGGGGAAATTTCAACTGCAAATTGGGAAAAATGTATTATTTTTGTATTGGGAATGGGGCCTTATTTTAGACCCATATGATAGGGTGGAAAATCCCTGATTGCATAGGTATATTTGTTTGCATATTTATGGTGATTATTTCTGGAGATGTTTTAAAAGATGTAAAATTACCCAAATTATTTATGAATAACATTTGTATCTAATTACAATTTTTATTCATTTTCAGAACCTGGGATATGCTAAGTAATAGACAAGCGTTTTATTCATTCAACCATAGAGGCAAAGCTATTTTTAGACCAATGGGTTAAAGACACATTATCCAGCTGGAGTGTAGTGTTCATTACATCTAACATGTAAATAAGATTTACCTATAAAATATTTATTGGATAAAAACTCTTAGAATATGTGTTTCATCCTGTGGAATAGTTTAAGCTTGGTTTGAAGAAAATCTCGTGTTTTAACACACTTTTAATTGCTGTGTCCTAAACATGTTGAAATACAAGGTTAGACAATGCATTGAGACACCCTTTTTATTCTTTACCTATACTAGTGAATTATTATTTTAATCTAGGAATAAACCAGTGTACATGTATTATATAGTAAAATCCATATAACCTGGCAGGGCGGAGTCTTGAGAACCCTTTCTCGACCTGAACAAGATTAAATATTAGGTAGTACATCATAAATACACTGGTAATAGTAGTTGTTCCTACGTGTCATCATGCCCATGAGGATCCAGTGCAGAATAAAACATACCTGTGAAGCCTGTCATAATCGAAGAGTGTGTAGAATCATCTGTATGATAAACAAAAAGGTTACTCTGCCCTGCCAAGTTATGTGAATTGGACAATATAATCTGTGTCAGTATAGGCCTACTTGTATAAATGCCAGTATAAATGCATATATATGCCAGTATACATGTTTAACTATGCCATTTTTGAAGATATGTGAGAATGGATCACTTTAAATGAAGATTGATATTTGTGATAATGTAAATTATTAAATATAAATTCATGTATGCTCTAGTTATGAAGTATTTGCAGAAAGTGTCACATGCCAACTAAGGTACTTGAACTAACATTCCAGTGATTTCGTCAGAAATACAGAGGCAGAACTGCAGCCTAAACTTATCTTTCTGTTAACATTGATGATTTGATGTCACTGTGACATATTATGATGTCTCCATGTGGTATTTGATAATATCACTGTATGCTAATTACCAATATATACCATCACATGTCCACAATACTTAGCCTCACAAGTCAGAATTGGTGCATTTTTTCCAAGGTTTTTTTATTCCTTTAGATGATATCTAAAATTGTAATGTAAGTTTAAGTAATTGTAAAATGTAAAATGTTCAGATAGTCATCATTTACAAATACTCAAGGCATACTTGATGTCACGGTTTAAAGGTAGATCTACTTCTGAAATATTTGTGAGCATACATCTAATTGCCAAGAGTATATTTTATGTCTTAGTGTCCCTAGCGAAGTAAAGAACCCAGAACTTACTGCTTGCAAAGCCAGCGATTTTCTGTTGAATGAGCGAGGTCATCTGCAAATTTGAACTTAGCTCATGATAACATAATACAAGCCAATTTCACTGTCAAGCATTAGAGTAGTGGTGTGTGTGTGTTTAGTTTAGTGTTAATAAAGATGTGCATAATATACAGAAATATCTAATTAGATGATAATTAATAGTTTTAAACTATGAATGTGTCTTTTCACAAACTGTTTTTGTAGAATATAATTATGATATTTATGTTCATACATTTTTATATAGAAAAAGAATCCATCTAATCTGTTTTGTATGTGCATGTACAATGAAAACTGTGTAGAAACATGAATGGTAAAATTGTACATTTATGTTTTGTGAAATGTTAGTTATGATTGATAGACAGTTACGCAAGGTATATATATATTTATATGAACATTATGAATGTTGCCATTATGATCTAAAATGTGAGATTGAATTATAATTTCCATCCTGTTACCTCAAATATTGATTATATACAATATGATATCAGGTTACATGTTGTATGCTATTTGACAGAAATGACTGTTGTATCAAACTGTAAAATACATGTCATAGTTTCAGTTTGTATGAAATAAAAATGCAAAAACTGATGAACGTCAATTTCTATTTTTAAAACTGTCTACATAGAAACAGATTAGTTTGCAATTACTCTGTTTCACAAAATGAAATGTGGAGTTACCTGATCGATAGCAAATGTAAAGTTGTCTGCATTAATTGTGATGAGGATTTATTTCTCACTTATATCATCTTAATTTGACTTTGGACTCACGGCAGGTGTGACCGATCAACAGGAGAAGCTTACTCCTCCATGACACCTGATCCCACCTCTTAATTTCCAGAGATCCGCATTTGTCAAGTATTCACCAGATTTTGTATATTTGTCTCCTGGACATCCTTCAGATTAATTCTTTGGTATCTGTGATTAATGTTATTGTTTTAAAAGCAATTTGAGCTGTAAGCAACGACAATTTTTTGGAAATTGTCTAATAAACACTTAAACAACTTTAATATAATAGATATACAGTAAAACCTCGTTGTACTCGTACCACCATTTGTTCATCCCAAATTTGGCATGATAAAATGCTTGGTGATAGTTTTAGAGATTACTATCCATAAATGAAATTAAATCTATAGGGAAAATTAGAAAAGTGGACTTTTAAAAATTGTGGCGTAAAAAGGTGACAAAAATAATAGTGACTGAATACTCTTGGCACGTCCCTTACGTATATGTAGCTATCAGTTACAGAGGGTTACGTTTGGGATATTTATTCTAATAATATTTTATAGATATTTTTCAGACTTATATCCGATAAAATATTGCAAAAAATCCTCATGTTTAATTTCCGTTAACGACAGTTCATATTGCGTTAAACACGCCTAATGTTGTAATGGCTATGCCAAGATATTTTGCCAACCAGCAATCTATGATCGAATAAAGACTATGTACTAGTAATTGAATAAATAAATCACCATTCATCGCTACTTTTTAACTACATATAGATAAGACTACATGTACTTAAAAGTAATCTCAATAGGTTCAGATGTCTTCGTTTATCATTTGCGGTATATTCACGACCGTAGTCATGGAGACAAGTTTTTTTTTATAAATGAAATTTGCTATGTAAACGCATACATCTGGGTCAAACTGAATCTACTCAGCAAAATTTTATGCCAGTGATATCCATAGTACTGCAAGGGAAGTTTATTTCAAATTTGAAAATTTTAAGGTGTCTAAAATTATCACAAATTGTAATATCTAAAATGAAATCTCTTTGTTTAAAATGTTTACGTTTCCTTGTGGCGGGAATATAGCTATCGCTAATTCGCTTTTATGAGCTTTGGTTGAACTTGGATTGAACTATGTTAGTACTATGGCCGTTGTGGCTTTGAGAATTTTTTTTGTTTTAATCTATAAAAAATAAACAATAATTGCTGAAAAATCGAACAATTCAACGCTTGTTTCCTTTTGGAATATAAATGACAGCTACATGTCTCAAGAGTTATATCATAGATAATAAGTAATGGTACGGTTTTCCTGTATCATTTCTGAAGCAAAATTGTCTTAGAAACATTTTTCATTTTGCAAGCTGGCAGTTCGGGCGTATAGGTGTAACGTCAGTTTGAAATATATTTCCCTATCTTTTTTAATTGTACAAAGTGATTTCATAACATGCCATATTTTGACCATTTTCAATCTAGATGGATACATGTGGTGTTAAAGTAAACACTAAAATGTCATCCTAGTTAATATATGCCAATGAGAAAGCCGAACAGATGGATTAATCGGACAATTTTAACTATATTTTCTTTTCTAAAGTGAATATCATTCATGAATGAAAGGATACGTCCAGTCATGACATTTCAAAGGACATTGTCTTTTCATATATTTTGAATTGGACGAGGTATCAATATTTTGTAACATGTGCAAATCAGATTTTGAAATATTTCATCCTATTACTTACTGCATTAAACTCTGGACTTTTAGTTATATGGTAACGGCCAGTTTTTTTATTATGGAGTAGAGAACCCAGTTACAATGTACTCGAGAAGAGACCACCAGACTTTTGCAATTAAACTGGCAAACTTTCTTATCAAACCAGCTAAGGTTCCAGCATAGCTCGAACATACGCTGATCAGAAGTGAGATACTTCATGGTTTAAAGCGAAATGCTCTAATCGCTCGGACACGGAGACCCCTAGAACGACCTCAAGGCCTTTACCATGGTCATCGTCATTAAAATGGCTTTTCTTGCAAAAGGAACCCTCCAATTTTTTATATACAAATTACGACCCCATTTTCCACTACATAACTGATGATACATACGAGTACTTACTTAAAGCACTTACATGTAACCGTGTTGTAGGTGTCTCCAGCAGGAGGAGTCGGAAATACAACTATTTGAGAAAAAATGTGCACTCCAAAATTTAGACTAAATCTGTCTAAAGTTTATTTTTCATAGATTTCTGTTTAAGAATTTGGTTTTGGATCTCAAAACATCATATCTGATGAACAAAGATTTGTTAAAAGTATAATCTATTTATCATTTAACATATCTGCCATACAACCAATTAAAAGTATATTATGAAGGACGATGAATTGTGTATCAATTGAGGTTTTCCATCTTCAGTGATTTTGGCGTTATTATGTACTATAGTAATATTTCGCTCAAATACCATAACTTAAATTTTAAACTTCTCAAAAGCTGAGATATTCATTTAACACTGGGTACTCTTAGACGAATTTGGCATCACGTTTAGATTTATTATTAGGCCTATTTTATACAACTTTTACTTTCTTTACTATGTTTATTTGTTCTATGAGGATCTTCCTTGAAGTTAGAAATTGTTAGTTTAAACGTATCTGATTTTCAAGGGGAAATAAAATGGGATTAGGTCAAAGTTACCAACACCCTCTCCCTATAAAAGTGGCATATATAAAATTGTC
>BROG01001150.1:0-75000 GCA_030159075.1 Atrina japonica
CCGTCTCTTCCCATTAATGTTATTTAATGTTAATATTAATCTATTGAAGTTATTTACACCGTAGGTATTAGTTTTTCATTGACGCATTCTTGATGTAGATCTAACGAAAAGTAAAGTCAATTTCATAATTACCGTACTTCTTTTACCTACTCTAAATGTAGATCTAGCGAAGAGAAAAGTAAATTTCCTAACAATTGTTGTCAATCGATTTCATTAGGATAATTTTCGTTACTACTAGTATGCATCCATAATGAAACTGATTGCAAATTGAATAACAATAACGTGGTTTCATAGAATCCTCAGTGAATAAAACTGTTCTTAAAAACCAGATGCAAGAATTTGAATTACGACAACGAGAAAAGTAACTGCCTTTCAATACATTTCACATGTTAAATTTTTGTACTTTGGAGAATACGTTGGCGAATTCATTTATAACTTTAGCTCAGATCTGAAAGTCTGAAGATATTTTATGTTCTTTTGTTTCTGTGAATTGACTCTATCGGTAATAAAAATTATTTCATTTGTCCATATATTTTAAATCTCCATTTCCAATAGATAAAAGTTAAGTTAGAAGAAGATGTCCCATGGGAAATATATCTATGGCATAAATATCTATATGAAAAGTATATGAAAAACATGGAACCAAAACGATCTTTGGTCATTTAAATGGTTTTCTTATTGAATGTACTTACTGCGTTTCAGTATTTATGGCACGATTAAACTAAGTCAATATTTTTCTTACGAACTTATTTTTAATTACTTACTAAAGGATACTCAGCGGAATACGTTTACCCCAGGATCTGAAAGAATTGGAATGCACACAAAACAAACACTATATATATATACATAGGCGTGTAGGTATACATGTATATATATGTGTGTGTGTGTGTGTGTGTTTCACCTGTAATTCTTCAAACCCATTTTCTTCCTTACAAAAAACTAAAGTGAGCCTTCGCTCTATGATGCTAATTCGAACTACTGGTTTCTCCATTTATTAAATATCAATGTTAATATATTTTGATAATATATATATTATCTGTTGACGTTGACACTATAAAGCCATTGTTAACAAAATGTTCTTCATAATTTTACAGCTGCCAATTTAAAATAAAAAAATGAGTATGAAAACATAAGAAATATATAAATTTCACTGGATTTACCTTTGTCCAACTGTTGGGTAGCTATAAAGCAGTATGGTTTGTAATTTTGTCAGAGACAGGGCTATGCTTTACAAGTTATTCTGGAATTTAATTTTATCGATTAGTTAAAAAATGGTTATAATGTTTCTTATATTGATTGAAATTTCCGTAAAACTAAATAACCAAGATAAATAGATATATAGACAGATAGATAGATATATATATATATATATATATATATATATATATATATATATATATATAGATAGATAGATAGATAGATAGATAGATAGATAGATAGATAGAAAGATAGATAGATAGATAGATAGATCAATATATAGAGACAAACAGATAAATAGACAGACAGATAGATAAATAGATAGAGAGACAGATAGATAGATATATAGATAGATAGATAGATAGACATACGAAAAAAATCGATAGATAATGAAAATATAATCAAAAAGTATCACTGATCATCGACTGAAATGAAAATAATGTTAGATGTATTTCATATATACGATTTGATGTTATTTATTTAGGCATTATGTTAGGTTACTTAAAATATTGTTATTCGAAGTACTCTTCTGCGGCATCTGTATTCAAATAACACCTACGGAAAAGACAATGTTAGCCCGTAATCAAAACAATACTATACATATTTGTTGATTTTTTTTACAAACACGCCTTACAGAGAAACTGCTTTGTATTCCGTTATTTCATTATCCCATACGAAATTAGTCCTGCCACGGTGATTTAACCGTTACAATAACTTGATCTACTGCCTCATTGGAATAACGTTCAACTCCCACGACTCTACATCGGGTCAATTTATTGCATGTCTATTCGACCAATCAGTTTAAAGAGCTGCAAACTGATCATATACACAACAGAGTATAAATATTGTAAATTTCAATGTGTTGAAACGTCGTTAGCTAATTGAAGATAAGACAATGATGTATCTGATATTGTTATTCATCTTGCCTTATGCATGCAGCACATCTTTACCCGAAAGCCAAACCATCGAATCACCTTTGAAACGTTTTTTAGAAGATAATTATCCACCTTTCGAAGACTTTATAGAAGAATCACTTCCAGGTGCCAAGGGCGTCAGAGGAAGGGTAAGGTATCAGCTTCAAAGACAGCAATACAAAAGACCTTCATTTCATCCTTGGGCAGGGAAAAGGTCCTTACCAGAATTAAACTCCCCTGACGAAATAAAAACGGATTCGAATGCCAGGCTGAAAAGAGTATTTCAGCCATGGGGTGGCAAAAGAAATGGAATTTCACCGAGAAATACTAACTTAGACTCCATATATTTGATGGAATACTTACTCCGTCTTCTTCGTGAGGAAGCAAATGAGCAGACTACAGACACACCCGCAACAAACAGATTAAAAAATCTTTTAGAATTAATTGGAAGCGGTGGAGATCTAAACTCGGATGAAAAAGAAGTCGATGAAAGTAAAAATACTGAAGACAACGGAGGAAAACGTGACGATGATCAACACAATATTCCAAACGACCCAAACAGCGCAACTCAACAAGACAAACAATTATGGAAAAGACAGTTTTCTGCATGGGGTGGAAAAAGGTATGTATTACATTTTCTACCTACCAAAGAGTAATTTTATTTTAGTTGGACGTAGAAGGGTAATTTCACGCAACAAAACGTTGATATTTTCAAGATCACACTTTTCTGCATCTTTATGTAATGCTTTATGTAATGCAACCTCGGGTATAGTTATGAAATGATATATTCAAATTGACAAGGTGAATATTTGTCGTAAACATCAGCGATATATATATATAGTGAAGTATTTGAAAAAGGTTCATAAATCTAAATTATAGAACTACGTTATCTTTTCTGTTTAGTTATCATGCCCGTGATTTAACACATTAAAGGTCATACCCCATAACTTGAACTATCATAACCATTTTTATTGCATTTGTACGTGTTAAAATTAAATTCGAAAATACATTTTCTTGTCTTTATTTTATTGATTTCGTTGTCAAGACAACAACAAGGACATATCTGGACAGCACTGTTTATTGTTTAACGTCTTAAAGGTGCAACAGCTGTGTTGTTAAGATTAATTTCGTTTTTTACTACTTAGAATGATGTACAATAGCAAATAAGAGATATACAGAGGCCTAAAAGTTCTTATATCCCTATATATATTTTTAAAAACAAGGTCGGGTCAAGTGTCGTATGTATGAATATACACATAGTAAGGTTGAATTTATCATTTTCAAACGAATAATTGACAAACTGTGGTTTTCAAGCAATTTTCACGATATATATATATATATATATATATATATATATATATATATATATATATATATATATATATATATATATATATATATACAGATTTAAGTATTGTTATGCATGTGTATATCTCTGTAATAAACACGCGGTATAATTTGATTTGATTCTTTTGTTTTACGCCATACTCAACAATATTTCATTCACATGATGGCGTCCAGTTTTTATTAGTGGATGAGAAACTCCGTTTACCCGGACCGACCTTCCGCAAGAAAACTGGCAAACCGCAGTATAATACCTGTACAGCTCGTATGCTCTACATTCACTGTACAGAGTTTAACTATCGGTTTATTTCTGAATAATAGATTTACAAAATTATTCTTATGTTTCATATGTTTTGAGAAACAAACAATATTCACAAAATTCGCTTTTATTATTACTCCTTAGTATTTATGTATGACTATCGTGGTTGATGACGCTGTGTTCAAGTATGCAACATGTTTATTTGTAATAATAACCCTCTGGAAAACAAAAACAATTTTACCTGGATCAAATGTTGGGGAAACACGAAATTTACAGGTCATACAAATCATTTCCATCACATTGCAATGCTAATCACGAAATCAAATCAATAAGCAATGGAAAACTTAATACTCGTATGCAAATAGCTATTGTCAGTGTAACCTGTTTGTTTTTATATCGCGAAATTTGTTTACAAAGTTTTATTTTCTTTGCAGGTAGGTGTATTGTCTCGGAGCTAAAATTCTGTTGATGGATTGGAAATGGAAACGTCATGACTTCACTTGTGTTAAAGGTGGTCTTTGTCCTATGGAGGCTGTTTTCCAAATTCAATCGAAATCAATTACAATTGCTTCTGATAAACAAAAGACGTTTAATTCTGTATACGTCAACTTTTGGGATAAAATGCCGAGATGAGATCGATTTATCACTTACTGACATGAATTTCGTAAATAAAATGTTTTGATTATATAGGTTCCAGTTTGCGTTATACATTGTTGTGCGACAGAAATAAACGGCAAAGTTGATATGTAATCTTTATATTTATTGAATTACCACATTTCGTATAGACAATAGGTCACATTGGTTATTTTTGCCCTTTTAACGTCAGGAAAAACATTCACCTAATCTTAAACTTGCCCTGGAACACTATAGCATCTTGGATGGCATGTTTGTAATTGAGATATTTAGCTTGAAATTTTTGCTTTCGTTTTAAATATGCAGTGTCATGCAAGGGCGAACATGTGTAAATTATACGGGGCCAAACATACAGTATACAGTAGCAATAAATATTTATCATCCAACATAAGACAAACTGAATTTAATATACAAGAAATAATTAAGTAAAAAAGCAACTTTTTTGAAATTCATAATTGTTTACTCTCGGGAAGGAAAATACTACGACATTTACGCCATTTACGTACTGTAATTCCTGTTTTATTTGCGAGAATTTTATTTGCCCGTAATTTCGCAAGATCTCTAACTCACAAAAATAAAATTATCGCGTAGTGAAGTACGATAAACGTATAATAAATTGGACATTTGAAATCGCGAAAATATCATCTAACGAATAAATTAAGAACTTGTATATCGTGAAAATAAAGACCCGTAAAAATTGCCGGATTTACAGTAATCAAATTGCAAACTTATGATGTATTTCCATTCCCACTTTAATTTAATGATATTTGTATAAAGATATGGTTACAAATTGTTAGTAGTATGTCATAATAATACAAAATCAAAATCTAAATTGGCAAAATTCAACCTACTTTTGTTAGTATATTTATTAGATGAAAAAAAAATCTATTTTCATCCGAAATATTAGTGTATTGATAATCACATTGTCAAATTTTGTATACTCCAAGGTTTTGTCTTGTACCTTCTTTGAAAACAATGTGATCAGGGATGACTTGTGACTGTTAGAGTATCGGTGAATCTGATGTCATAAATGAAGTTTTACTTCGAGTCTATAGCCGAGCGATGAAACGGACAACACCTGGACTATTAAGACTCTTATAAATATTTATGATCTTTAAAATTTAGTTACTGATGTAGCATTTAGAGTTAAGAATTCCAATACCAATATACTAAGTTTTTTTTTAAACAGTCATTGCTAGGGAAAAAAAAACATTTTTCAACATATACAATTGCAAACAAAGAAATCAACAAAAGTATCGAGATAGGCCAACAAAAATATATAGGAAAAAAGCAGTGAAACGAGAATCCCGCAGCGAATACTCATCTCCGCCGACCAAAGGAATACCGTTATAAATTAACTGAATTAGAATAAATTAATGCAAAATAATAAAATTCAAAATAATAACAAAATAACATGGAAGTGCTAAAATAGCAATGCTTACTAAATACTACAAATAAAATCTGTAGAATGTAATTAACGTATCAAGAATAATTTTTGAAATCTTGATGGCAATTGTTAGTTTTTACTGAAAATCATATTATATATATATATATATATATATATATATATATATATATATTATATTATATATATATATATATATATATATATCGTTGTTATCATCAAACCTGATCTAATAGATATATTTACAGATAGATGCAACCTTTTTTCATAATGCATCAATACGTGAAATCGTGATTTTAAATGAATTTTTCAACAGATTTATACGGGGCCTCAGTGTAAGGCTCTTCCCCTGGTCTGTGCAGGGTCGATCCCCGCTGGAACCTCAGGTGATTTTTGTGAGAAAGTTTGCCAGTTTACTTGTGGAAGGTCTAAAGGTATAAAACAAATAACAAATTAAATCCAGATTTCTACAACCCTAAATGGGTTTTCATATTAACATAACAAATATAATTTCTTTATAGAAAATATATATAACATATAAAACAACCATACAAAAGTATCGAATAATCCGCAAATGAAATATCCAAGAGAGATGAAAACGATAACAATAGGTTCACACCCCCCATAAGTTATTAAATAAGGGGTCTATCTATGGACTCAACCACTACGAGTGGTCTAGAAACCAATATACAGCGATCATTTCAATATACCACGCAATAATACGTATTATGAGTTGCAAACAGAGGCATTGTATCGATCTTCAGATCAGAAGATTCCACATAGCTTCAAGATAAAACTTAGTCGGTAAGATATCTGCCGCTATATGAAATGTAGATCATTGGATCATTTAGGATAAGAGAGGTTAGTCATCTTTCTACTTTTAGACTTTAAGATTTAGGAATACATTTATGTTAATTGTTTACCCTTGTATGATACCACTAGTTGATTCGGAACTCTACATCTGTTTTAACTTCAAACTCAACTAATGAAGTCTAACAGATAGACACGATCATCTGATTTGGTTTTTAAAGCAAACTTATCACTTTGGTATTAATTTTATAATATTTAGGAGACATACATACCGTTATAGTAAAAGTGATATTACTGTCCAATTATTGCAAATCGTCTAGATTCAATTTGAATACCCAGTTCTCGTAGTTTTAAAGTAGATTTTCTCGTAGTTTTAAAGTAGATTTCCACGTAGTTTTAAAGTAGATTTCCACGTAGTTTTAAAGTAGATTTCCTCGTTGTTTGAAAATAGATTTCCTCGTAGTTTTAAAGTAGATTTTCATAGCTCACTGAAAAAAGCATCTTTAAATTTTATTTAAAAATTCTGATTTATAGACTTTTAAATATAATAATCTGCATGAAATGAATAAATATGCCACCTGAAAGAGTTATCATTACTTTGCCATCATAGATACTTATCTGTGAACAGTAAGGATATTAAAGAATGAAAAAAATAAACATACGTAGAAAAATTTCCCCCAGGACTCAATTGTACAATAGATTGTTAAATTTAACGTGGAGTTAACCTATGGGCTAACTGTAGGTTAAATTTAACAATGTGTTGTGCAACCGCCTACTGGTTATTTTCTACGTTTTACGACTCACTCCGTTTTAAAATTCGCCAAAGCGAAAATTTTCATGTATACAGTATTTGAATACGAATCTAATAATTAGCGTGGATATTCAAATGAATATTGGTATTCGGTTTAGATCTAGTTTTCTGCAACTTGGTTTCTAATAAATCTACCCTACTGTGATATAGAAATTCAGTCATATTTTGAAATTGACATCAGAGTACTCGTGCTTTGAATTGAAGTGGTTTTAAACAAAATATGCACCAACTAAATTACTGATGGAAAAATCGACAAAAAGAAAATTAAAAACATTTCAATGTCGGGTTTGAAATGATTGATTAAAATGTCAAGAAAGTGAAGGAAGAAGAGATAGTTAGATTGACAAAACTTTTATACCATTGACTTTAACATGGCATTTCATGTCTATGGTATAAATAAATGATAATTAAAATCAGATTTTATTTTTGTGTTATCGGATTAAAATCAAGTTTCTCATTCACAGTCGCAAAGAGGTATATTCAGGTAAGTCAATACATCATTTGCCAGGTTGTGTAATAAAGCTTATAGCCAAGCACGTACTGCTGTGTACCACAACATTTCATTCGTTTTCAAAATGTTGTCAAACGCTTTCACATATTTCTTAACAGAAAAAAGAAAAGTGTATTCGCGTTCAACTGATGAAGTTTAAATGACAGAAGTGACCACCCTGAGCATTTGTTTTAGACTCCTTTGAAATATTAAACCTTTATCATTGTTAATAATATTGTCCTTTATTCATTTCCACTTTAGTAAATTGAAAATTAGTACACGGCTACATGCTAATATTCAAAACATTGACCAAAATTGGACAATGACTACACCGCATTATTGAGAGTAGCTCAGTTTGTAGATTGCCAGGTATGCATCAGGAATATCCTTGGTTCGACCCAGAATGTGCCAGATTTTCTGAGACCAGTTTTCATTTCCTGTCCGCACAGGTCTATGTATAGATAGAGAGTAAATGTTCTAAGATGTGCAGTTTGATGGCACTTAAAAAGCAGTTGGAAATACGGACCACTCATGAAGGACACACAATAGACATATCTCTGTCTCATAGAGACTAGTTGTAAGGCCTTTAACCTTTTCACCCCTGAGTTTACCCGCATTAGACCGGTCTTACACTATAAGAAGAAAAAGAATATGCCACTCAGAACCTCAGGGGTGAAAGGGTTAAAGGTCCTATGAATAAGACTGTGGCTACCCCTGAAATGGACACTAACGTTCACGTTATTGTAATAGATGACATATCATGCATCACTGCATCACATTTTAGGTAGTTCAGATAAAAAAAAAACCAGATACCGAAGTATAAATCTTCGCAATGTTAAAGATATGAAAAGACAAATCTGGTGAATATTACATAAACGAGGACTTGTGGAAATCCAGAGGTGGAATTAGGTACCATGGAAGAGTAAACATCCCCTGTCGTTTACACCCACTGCGAGTGTAACCAAAATGACATAAATGAGGAATAAATCATAGTCACAACTGGTACAGTCGAACAAACAGATAATTCAACATTTCATATAGTGAAAGGGTAAATGCAAACAACCGAAAAATTTGCGGAACGTTGACATCAAGCTACATATTTTGATATCCCTGTGGCTATAACTTGTCATTAAATAGTTTACCTCTGTATATGAAATGTTCATATGTTGAACACGCCTGGCATATCGTTTTATTGAATTTAGTTATTTTTACTTGTATATGTATTAAATAAATGAAAAAAGATGATTTCTCATTTGGCTCTATTTTTCAGTTACTTTGTTTTTGTTTTACGCACCATTAAGTAATTTTTCAGGTGTATTGTGACAGTCAGTTTTTCATATTTGGAGAAAACCAGGATACAATGTACCAAGGAAGAAACCATCGGCTTTCAAAATTTGTACTGAGAAACTTATCTACAGATCAATCTAGGATCGATCTTGGTCTGACCAGAAGTGATTTGTCATAGTTCAATGAGTGAATCGCTAATAAATGGGCCAGAAAACACATTTTTTTTCTTATTCACAGAATATGAAATACGCTGAAAAGAAGAATATAAAATATCTCAGATACCAAAGTATAAATCTTTAGGATGTCTGGGATAAACATACGAATCTGGTAAAAGTTGTACAAGCACGGGCCTCTGAAAATCAAGAGGTGGGATCAGGTGTCATGGAATAGTAACCGGATGTGACCGGTCAACAGGAGATGCATTAAATTTGCGAAGAAGACATTTATTTTGCATCTGCTACTGGAAATTTATAATTTGATTAAGTTTAAGATAAATGAAATATTTCTTCATTTATTTCCAAGAACAGCGTTCTATTGGATTATATTAGATACCTAAATTTCATAAAACCCCATGTAAGTAGTGGTACATAGCAGGATCCAGTAAATGTTCTACTAGACCTTTATCTGTACTCCTTACCAAGACACTGACAGGCGTTAAGGAGAAACTTCACCAATACTGTACAGTTACTTAATCCAGAAGCGCTGTAAATCAGATGTGGAAAATTCTAGACCACTTTTAAAAAATTTGAAAACACATTTTTTTTCTTATTCACAGAATCAAAACATACGTCTTCTCTACTCTTTACACAACAATTCCACATAAAAAAATAAAAGAGAGACTTTTTAGCATCATAGACAACTGTTTTTTCACTATAGGTGATATCCGAATATTTAAATATCTAGTGACTGGCTATCAGGATACTTATTTCGTCAAACACCACTCTGATTCTACTCATAAATACACTGAAGTTAATTTAAAAAACATGCTGGAATTTCTGATAGACAATATATTTGTAATGTTCGGAGACGTGGTCTTTCAACAAACTGTCGGCATTCCTATGGGAACCAATTGTGCTCCTTTATTGTCCGACCTGTTTGTTTATTCATACGAAGCAGACTTCATTCAGAAACTGCTGAATCAAAAGAAGAAAAAAAGTTAGCGGTTTCCTTTAATTTGACATTTGATATATCGACGACGTTTTGTCAATTAATAATGATAATTTTCATACATATGTCAATGCGATATATCCCAGCGAACTAGAAATTAAAGATACAACAGAATCAAGCACGCACGCTTCATACTTAGATATTTTACTTAATATAAACACAGACGGGAAATAAGCAACTAAGCTATACGTTAAACGCGACGATTTCGGCTTTCCCATCGTAAATTTTCCACATTTAAGTAGTAATATCCCTCAGTCACCTGCATATGGAGTTAATATTTCACAAATAATCCGATATGCCAATGCGTGTACAACATATGAAGATTTCATATACAGAGGTAAACTACACACTGACAAATTATTGACACAGGGATATCGAAAACCGCGTTTAATGTCAACGTTCCGCAAATTTTACGGTCGGTATAATAGTCTTGTTTGCGAATACTCTGTTTCACTAAGTGAAATGTTGAGTTTCCTTTTCGTTGGCGGTTGTTGAGACGTCTGTACCAATTGTGACGAGGATACACTCCTCACGTGTTTCATTGGACTTGACTGTGGACTCACGGCGGGTGTGACCGGCCGACAGGGGATGCTTACTCCTCCATGGCACATGATCCCACCTCTTGGTTTCCAGTGGTCCGTGTTTGTTGATTTTTACCGGATTTGTATCTATGTCCTGGACATTCTATTGATTTATACTTTGGTATCTGAATTATATATATATATGTATCGACGACGTTTTGTCAAAAATAATGACAATTTTCATAGATATGTCAATGCGCTATATCCCACTGAACTAGAAATTAAAGATACAACAGAATCAAGCACACATGCTTCATACATAGACAATTTACTAACTTTAGGCACAGACAGGATATTGGCAACAAAGCTATACGACAAACACGACGATATGGCTTTTCTATCGTAAATTTTCCACACTTAAGTAGTAATATCCCACTGTCACCCGCATATGGAGTTTATATTTCACAAATGATCCGATATGTCAGGGCGTGTTGAACATATTAACATTTCATATACAGTTATTAACTACTCACTGACAAATTATTGACACAGGAATATCGAAAAACGCCTTTGATGTCAACGTTCCGCAAATTTTACGGTGGGTATAATATTCTTGTTTGCGATTACTCTGTTTCACTAAGTGAAATGTTGAGTTGCCTTTTCGTTGGCGGTTGTTGATACATCTTTAACAATTGTGACGAGAATTCGTTCTTATCGTATTTCATTTGGATTTGGCTGTGGATTCACGGCGGGTGTGACAGTTAGGCTGGGGGGGGGGGTTGGGTTCTTGCTCCTCCATGACACCTGATCTCACCTCTTGGTTTCCAGAGGTCCGTGTTTGTCCATTTTTACCATATTTGTATTTAGAACCTGGACATCCTTAAGGTTTACACTTTGGTATCCGAGATTTTTTATATTGTTATATACTGGATAAGATTGATATTGGGCCGAATCTACAGGAACCGGATCCATTTGTGACAAGATTCACCCATTAACACCCACTCCTTGGCTAACCCTCTGCGTATGTACATTTAGAATTACGGCTTAAATGAAACCGAAATATAATCAGTACCAACGAAAGTATATAATTTATATACTATTAAAAGAACTCGTTCTGATAATGCGATAAATGAAGAGAACATAATATTTCCTTTTTACTATTTTTTATTTTTTATAGAGAGAACTGTAGAAGTGTTAAAGAAAATAGAATATAATCTGGGGATATAAAGCTATCTTTATCTTCTTTAAAGAAAATAACTGTTATAACCACCCCGATAGAAGTATTGTAAAATGATCGTTTCGCAGACACATTAGTCGTCTTGGGATTTACGAGCTAGAGCAATTATCTCCTGATTGTAACATCATACGTTTAGTGACTTATGTCCTTAAAAAGGCATCTTCTTTAATAACCTCTCTAGCTACAAAATAAAAAAGTAAATAAATAAACAGTTGCTGCATTTACAGAAAATTAGGGTCTTTATCGGATTAGTACATGGTTGAATTCTATAATGTCTCTACCAGTGTGAATACTAATGCCTCCAAATCACATCACTTCTGTTATACAATTCAATTTATCTATTACCCTGTTTCTCCAGAGTTCAATTCATCTTTTTCATTGTCCAGAATTAGATTTTCCATGTTTTTATATTTCCAGAATCTCAGAAAGAATATTAGTATTCCATCGTGGTCGTATATGCTGCAGCTTGTTGTTGTTGGTAATACTGCGACCATGACCGTAATCGAACTCAACAGGTACATTATGTGTAGTGTCTAGAGGGCTGTCCCGTTTACCTCCCCATGCGTAAAAATTGCCTTTCTTCCTATTTGGCTCTTTTGGTGAAATTCTGAGCATGTCTCTAAATGACATTTTCAATGGTCTCATATTTCGTAACGAGTGTAGCACCTTGAGTATTAATGCATCTGATTGATATGTGAATAGAAAGAGAAACATGGACAATCCAATTAACGTCCTCCGCATGTTTTCTCTGAAAAATAGAATCCCCGGATGAGAAGAATAAAATGATAAAAACTGTTTGCATTTATCATTATATATTACTTACTATGTTACAAGCAAAATAACAGATGTACATACATACATACATACATGCATACATGCATACATGCATACATACAGTCAAACCTATAATAAACCTTGATAGAACTGGAACTTGTTATTCGTTTCTATATAGAATAAGGTAAGAAATGTACGGTGATAAATATTCGTTATCTCATTATATACGGTCTTGTTATAAGTTTAATTTACCGTATCTCTATTTACAAGTACTTTATAAGTTACCGCTTGTTGTTAATATGTAGTCTACATATATATGCCATTCTAAGGATTAACTGAGACGACTCTTTTACGAAAAGAAAACGTAAACTTCTATAATATTTCATTTTATGAACAATGTCTATATCGCATTTCAGATACACATGCTACACACTGCAATTCGACATTTTGCCTAGAAATAATGTGTGAGACATGCTACCTTGCTAATAAACATACTTGATGCAAATTTGCATTTTGTTTCAAAATTATCAATCAATGTGTGAGTTATATCACATTTCTGATACACATTCTTGGCACAAATTGGCATTTTGTCTGGAAATCATCAATAACGTGTGAACTACATGACATTCCTTATGCACATACGTGACGAAAATCTGATATTTTAAAGGTTAATCTAAAAAAGGGAAATCTGCTCTCTTACAGTGAACGGTTGTTGACATGTCTACGTATCGCTACCTTGATATTTCGCCGATTGATATGTTGGCAGTGAGTGTTCAACTTAACAGCTATGGACATGCTGCTTACCTAAGGTTACTAAGGTTACTTCTGTGACGTCATAAGATAAGAAGCGGTGATCTGGGGTACTCGAACGCGTCATTAAAGTGCCTATTAAATTTTATGTTAAAAACTCAGATGCTTAATGTTGTCCGTAAAATAAGACACACCCAAATTAAAAAAATCACTTTAGTTCTAGGACTCTGGCTTATTTAAATATCACATTCATTGTTTACTCTTGTATTAGTAATAATTATACAAGTTTATTACTACTCCACTGAGCCCAAAGTCTCCACATTTACTCAATACTCAAGCTCAACTTTTATTTAAGCATTTTGAATATATAATCGTTTGTAAAATGTTTGGGTATGAGTAATTAGGAAACATATGATTATTCTCATCATTCCCATAAAAAACTTTACGTCACACCTATGATTTGTCTGTAAAAATGAATAAATACGTTGAGTACGGTACTCAAAGAATTGTTTAAAAGTTTTGAGGTTTTCCTCAAATGAGCAATGATTTAAATCACCATTCACAATTGTATGCCGTCAATATACAAACATGTCCAGTTACAGAATAAATTTTGCGTGTTTTAACCTTAAAATAACGAGAAATTAGTTGAGCTTGAGTACTGAATAAATTTGGTGACATCGGGCCCTGATGATTTGTGATACCTGAATATGAAATATTATATCAATGATATTGCGATGGTGTACATATAAAGTCATTGTTCATGGGGCTTCCGTGACCAAGTGGTTAGAACATCATGTTTTGAACCATGACGTCTCTCACGCAGAGTTGCTGGAAGCTAAGCAGATTTTGTGAGAAAGTTTACTTGTGGGAGACCAGTGGCCTCTTCCAGGCTACGTTGTAACCGAGTTCTCACCTCCACCATTAAAATAATCGCCACTACTTTACTAAAGTATCATTGAGTGTGCCGTTATACACTATTAAAATGAAAATTCAATGTTCATGGAACCAATATCTGTACATTTCCTATACAATACATCTTATTTTAAAATTATTTTATTAACATTCAAATGAAGAATTTACACAATAGTATTATAATATATTCAGAGGCTACGATTAAAATTGGGATGTTCATTTGTGCTATATTTATCATTTTACAGACAAATCATTTCGATAGGGAAGATTTACACGACTCAAGTTATGTCCTTATATTTGAATTTGTCTTTTTCTCTTTATTTGAAAACAAAACAGAAGAGATCTTTTGCACTTTATGGAACGGAGAGAATTTACACCACGCTTTATGTTGTTTTTGTTGTTGTATTGTTGTTTAACGCTACACTAAAAATCTCTCACTTGTATGAAGACTTCACAAAATGCTGGTAAAGGGATTCAAATTTTGGCCTATGCTCGGCACTTACTGTCATTGAGCAGTGGGGTTATTCTACGTGCCGACACCTTCTGTGATACGGGACTTCGGTTTTTACTGTCTCATCCGAAGGCTCGAACCCGCGACCCTACAGTTACGAATCGAACACTCTACCGCGGTGCGATTGTTTTTTTTTTTTTAAATTTAAGTATATACATCAGAAAGTGATAATACTGTAAACCTGAAAATTATCGCCCCTGGTTATTTTAGCGATTTTACGACAGAATAAAATACTTACCCTGTCTTAAATTTGGCTTAAATCATCATAGTCTGGTGGAAGGTATGTATTTCCATGCATCAGTTATATAAAGCGTGTAAATTTCGCTTTCTGTTTAAAGGAGTATTAGCGGTGTTTTTTTCCCCAAAGAGATTATCTTTCCTTTGTTTGTTGAGATTGATATACAATAAAAGATATATACACAGGCATAACAATTCTTAAATTATATATATATATATATTTCTTGAAAATTGCCTGAGAAATCCAGTTTGACAATGTTTTACTTCCATTTGATTAATTCGACCTTACTATTTATTGGTATGTGCAATACTGGACCGCACCTTATTTTCACAAAATATATAGAGATACAAGATTTTAATGCCCGAGTATAGCTCTTATTTGCTACTGTACATCGAGTAGAAATATATTTAGTACAAGTAGATTTAGTACAAGTAGAATTACATTAAAATGATTTTTGTACACACCGCTTTTTCCACTTTTAATCCACCCTCTCATCATCTAAGGGCGAAAATAGCGATATAAACGGGAACACACATTGACAGGTAAACAGTACATGTATCTATATGAAAATGAATATAATAATAGTTAATATTTAAACAGTAGTATTAACTCTACTGTATATCTTTATGCAAAATAACAATACCATATCACCAGAAGAAGTATGTTTAGGCTCATTATTGTGTACAGTTATAAGAACACATGTAATTAAATTAGATTTAACAAAATTATATAAACTGTTTCTTGAAAAACATTTTGCTTTCATATTGTATCTAGACTATTGAAAATAATCATCTTACCTTCGGTCAATAAGTGATCGGTGTTACGTTGAATTCTGCAGTGTGAAGTGTTGTGTATCTCTTATTTATCTCTTGCGATCTTCCCCCACACACACTATAACAGGAAGGACCTACTTAAACAATAAATGTACAAATGAGACAAAAATGTATTGAGAGTGTATCCCATGAGTTCCCAGTTACAAGAATTTCTAATATTGTGTGACACTTTCGTAGTGTCCAGGTGCAAAGGAAATCATTAAATTTAGTTAAATAGCAATTATGTTCAATCAAGGTATAATTGTTGTCATGTAGGATTCGCCCTTTCTTAATTTGGTTTAGCAGTGTTCTTTGTATTTGTCTCTAATTAACATACAATATAATGATTTCCCAAGGCTTGATTATGTATTGTTACAGCTTAAATCAATGCGTATTCTGCTTGCCGTCAAGTTCTTTCTTCCTTGTTGATATTTATTGGGCTAAATAGAAACATATAGTGATGCAAAATCACTAATACCAACATATTGACAATAATGAAGTCCCGGATACAATATACAGATCTGAGGAATATTGAAGACTCACACGCCTCTGAAAATACAAAAGTGGGATCAGGTGCCATAGAGGGGTAAACGTCCCATGCTGACCGTCCACCCACTGCGAATCCACATTCAAATGAATTAAGTGAGGAATAAATCCTCGTCAAAACATACATGGCATAACAACTATTGTCGAACAGGTAATACAACATTTCATTAATTACATAATATAATAGATATTCTATCCTTACATTTTAACATCCTTAACAAACACTGTGTGTTAATATTTTTTATTCAACATATAACTAAATAATAAGACTCGCAACAGTAGATACGGGTCTAATGGGACGAGATATAGAATTTAACGTGGACACTTAGTCACAAATAAAGTTTGTATATATTTTATGTTTTGAATGTTGTCTTATGCCACACTCAACAAATTTTCAGTTATATGGCGGCCAGTTTTAACTGGTGGAGGAGAAAACCCGGTTACCCGGTGAGACTATCGGCCTTCCGCAAGTATCTCACAAAAAACCAGCTTAGCAGATGAGATCCAGCTAGTCTATAACTCGTGCACAACAGAGATATTGTTGTTTCAAAGCATTGATGTTTTAACCATCTTGACTGCATACGTCAACTAAATTGAACCTATGTTTAAGGTCAATATTTTCTGGTTCCTTGGGTGGCCCCTATATACAGGTTTCACATAACTTGGACAAACAGAACCTCATTTGGATTATCATACAGATGATTAGAAGCGATAGTTATCTCATTGATTAAATCATCTACTTACTATGAACGCAAACAAACTATATCGTTTTGCTTTCATTGTCTTGTCTTGGAGAATAAATTAAGTAAGGATATTGAAACATATATACATGGATATCATTTATATTCCGCTTTGCGTGTATGAAGTGTATTTATGGTTTTATCCGTTCCTACTCAAACGAATATAAATTATCTACAATAATAACAAATAACATAAGTGAATAATGCGCTAGTTCGCCTGTAAACACAGTACCTGGTATTTCGGTACCACCTGAAAATCTTGTAACAAACATTACCTTACACCATTTAAGGTAAGGTTTGCATCTTCGGGAGAAATTATTTTTCCAAATTTTACACAAATGAGATGCCACAGAAGACAGAAAGGAAAGCTATATCATAAAATGATTTATTGAAAATTGACCGTTCCGTTTTCTTGCTAAACTGGAGTAAAACACGAAAAATGACAGTTTATCACAATCTATGTATTTAATTATTTTCTTTTAAAAAGTTATAAAAAAATGAAATTAATTTGTCCAAAAGTGTTCAAATTATTACATGATATGAAATGAACACAATGTTAAGTCGCATTTAGTAAAAATGTTCATCATAATGAAAAATTACCTCATTTTCACTCCAACATTTTAAATTGAAATGGTTGCCATGGCAACAAAAATATAAAAATGACCCCTTTAGACGTCCAACGTTTCTATCAAAAAGTAATGTTAAAATGACATTATTATTGCCATTAATATAAGCTCATAAAAATCAAGTCACCGACTTCGTTTCTATGGAAACGTGCTATAAATAAACACTCTTTAAATCAAAAGTAATTACATTTTGCAGTATTTTAAGAAAAATCAAGAATTTGAAATATTGTCCTTTCGAAAAGCATAACAAATCTGTATTATTAATGTCTGAATAACACGGCTCTTACATTTCCACATATGTCAAATTGATTATTGATAAGAATGAACCCAGATTAATATTGTTAAACTTTGTTTTTCTTACCCCACGGCTACCCAATTTCCGACTTCACAGTGTTCAAAACTTTAACATAAAGGTATGGTTCACCCTTTTGACAATCTGTGTTTAGAGTAAAAATAATGATGTTTTCCTGAATATCTCAATAAAAATACAGTTTTATAAGAAAATCCCGATCATATACACCACGTACGTAGTTGATTACAGATTCCAAGTCCTTTTTATTCCTCGAATCATGATATAAAATTTATATTTCCACAGTTACATCATCATCATTTAAGTGTGTGAATGTCACTGGGTTGTCTCGCTATAAATAAACATTGTGATTTCCAGACATCCAGGGGATATATCCGAAATCCGAGATTCGGTGTTTACAGTGCAAGGCAGGGGGAGGGGGCACAGGACGTGACCGGTATTTGCATAAGCGATGATAAAAAAGAAGAAATAGACACTTTTTCTTTCAAATGAATAATGATTTGAATAAATTCTTCTCCGTTAAATTCCGTTTCTTTTTGTAAATGAAACATTATGGCTGTATATTTTGAGGTGAAAATAACGGTAAATAATGATTACTAAACTCAAAGAAAAGTATATTACACTAACGATCAGTCGGTAGAGCGCTCGACTCTTGATCGTGAAGTCGTCAGTTCGAGTCCAGCCGGCGGCAGGTTGGTTACCTGTCCTTCGGATGAGACAGTAAAACCCGAGATCGCGTGTCACAGTAGGTGTCGGCACGTTAAAGAACTCACACTGCTCAATGGCCGTAAGTGCCGAGCAAAGGCCAACATTCGAAGCCCTTCACCGGCATTTTTTGACGTCTCCATATAAGTGAAATATTATTGAGTGGGACTTTAAACAACATTAAACAAACAAACAATATTACACTAACAATGTATTGTTCACGACCAAAGTTTAATCTTAAATCTAGACTAAAACCAGACCAGACTAAAACATGCAATGGATTTCGTGGTCAAAAGAAAGTGAAAATGTTCAATGTATCCAAAATATACACCGGAAATGTAAAAAAATAAACATCAAAGCGGACAGTAAAAATCACGAGTGCACGTAGTGACAGTTTGCTATCGCCGCGATCTTTGAGAGTGTATTACTCATAAAGGAACCAGTGTTATTGTGCTTGCTGAAAGTAATATTACGAAGAAAAAAAAGTTAAGTTGTTGATAAATTTTTAAGACCAAGTGTGGTGAAGGGTTTTAGAAATCTCCTGGATATCCGTGGATTATAACTGTTTCGTCGGTCCATGTTTCGGGAAAGTCTCAGACCTCTCACTGCATGGTGGCCAAACTCATACTCTACCGGACCTCGATATTTTAAAACAAATATGGAGAATACTTTAGATCAAGCTACGCAATCATTGGAACTATATCGCAGATTTCAAAGTTTTGGTTGTAGTCGTACAGGAAATCTCGAATGTCATTACTTCTCAATATATTCCATAGGCGTCGGAAGCAAATTGAAAGTCGGGGGTGGGTGGGTGGGGGTGGGGCTAAACCAACTTAAAACACACACACACGCCAGAAACGTCTGGGGGCTAAGTCTCAACTTTCAACACCTATGTCTATCTTTGCAAAAAAAAAAAAGGGGGGGCTAAACCCCCCCCGGTTCCGACACCTATGTATTCAGGACATAGATTATAAACATTATAAGTTGTACAATGTTTGCAGGTGTCTAAAATATAGTTCATGGGCCGAAACTGCCAACATTATAACGCCATCATATGTATTTTTATGAATGGAATTGACGTCATCAAATAAGGTACAGCACCAACTTTCGTTTAAAATACGAGTTATCTCCCTGTACGTGCAAAACTTACCTTAAATTCTCCAAAAGCTAAGATGGTTATCTTTTTACAGTGGTTAATCTTAGACGGGGATTTGGCTATGCATTTAGAATTATTATTTTGAATTGCATATTGCCACTTTACCTATAGAAGTAAAATTGAAGAAGTACCAATCAATAATCAAAACTCAATCCATTATAAGACGACGAATTAGATGTGCAAATGGTCTCAACATGAAGAACAATTACGAATCCCAAACGGGATAAGACCAGGTGTCCGGAAGGAGTTAGCGTCTTCTGCTGGCATGCCACACCCATGTTCCATGGAAACCTTTCTAGTTCGATGAACCGGTCAAATTCGGTAAAAAGGTAAAGTTTGGTGATGAGGTCAAGTTCGGTGAAAAGTATGATTGGTTAAACGGAGTCAATGTCTGTGGCCGTAATCCAGAATGCTATCTTATATCTGTAAGAGGGGGACTTAATAATGTTTAACAAAATCCCGGTATCGACCATAAAACTTCTTAAACGACGATTCCAAGCGTTCAACAACGTAGCCTTGTGTAAGTAGTTTATTGGCTAGTCTTTTAACTCTCAGAATAAAACATTCATAAGAAGAGCATGCCCTTGCATAACGTATAAGTTGTAAAATGAAAACGCCTTAGGCAGGAGAAGATGGAATATTACTACTTAGAAACGGGAAGTTTGTGATATGGAAATTGAAATCGTCTCGTTTGTCATAGAGGGATGTGTGAAGTTGACCGTCTTTTCCAACCGAGAGGAGTAAATCTAGGTAAGAAGCAGATGTGTTGCTCTCTGTCGTCTCATTGATCTATAGCTCAACAGGATACATCTGGCCAGGGTAATTCTGAAATTTTGAATTATTTTGTTTCCTTTGGAGACCAGAGACTGTATAAATTCCGCTTCATATGAATAAAAAAATATGTCAGCGAAGAGAGGTGCACAATTGGTATCCAGGGGAATGCCGACAATCTGTTGGAAAACTTTTCCTGCAAAAACCACAGATGTTGTCTACTAGAAACCACAGCATCTTGATAATATCGTCTTCAGTGTACTTGTTATTGGAATCAGAGTGTTCCTTGACAAAATAACGTTCTTCATTACCTAACACCAAATATTTCTGTCTGCGATTTTCATTTTTGTATAAAAAAAGAGATTTGGATAATATATGTTAATCTGTTTTTGAGATTTTGATGAGGAATTGTTGTTTAAAGGGTCGAAAAATCAAAAGACTTGATGCTTGTAAATTGTTTGAAATTTGAGATTTAAATGTTCAACAATTCCTTTGAATTCTTTAGGATACACATCTGATTGACTCCGCTTCTTGAGAAGACCTTGTATAATATGTGTTAGAAGTTTGGTTAGCAAAATAGATAAAAGCCTGTCTATTTAAAATTAGAGCTCAACTGATAAAGTCTAAATGATAGAAAAGATCGTCTTGAGCATTATGGTTTTGGTATTATGTTTATAATTTCACAACGACAAATAAAAATGGCGATTGTTCCTGCTTGATGAATTACTTCTTTCTACAAGAGATACGGAGGTAAAATAATAAAAGGAACATTTTTTTTTTTTCATAACACAACAGTATCTATACACATCAAATTTAAAGTCCTTTCGCTTAGCTGTGTTTGATAATAAACAAATAAAAATGCATAAATTCAACACAAAGTTCCATACTTTTTACACACAATTAAACTTATGCAATAATTATGATAATAATAACAGTGGGAAGGAGGGTGTGTTTAAATGCAGAAACAAAATGCCTTTGCATGAGTGAAAAGCAACCTAAATTAAATACCTGTTGAACAGGTTTGAGAAGTTTTAATACTGACCAATGACAGTGTTGATTAATATATGTCTGGTACCTAAGAAAGAAAGATCTGGTTTTTACACATAAATCTTACTAAACTTGTTTGAAAGCAAAATCCTATTTCTGTGTATGATACGGGTATTTATTGTTTTGCAGACGTATAATGAAAATTAGTTGAGTAATGCGGCTACTTAAATATGTCAAACTGATATATACACGTATGTTAATGTAACAATCATTCAAACTTTCTATGTGGAAGAAGAACACCCAAGCACCACATCGGAGTTCCATGTAGAAAAATATCAATTTCGGGTAGGTCGTTTATTACGCCCCGAACAAACTCAAAATGTAACTATATTATATTGCTCTCAAATGATCGGATATGTCAGACTTGTTCAACATATGATAACTTCACATATAAAAACAAACTGTTGACTGATGATATGTTGTTAAGGGAATTTGGTGAATCATATTTGAAGTGAGTATTTCGCTTATGTCATGGTCGGTATTCGTGCCGCACAGAATTTTTTCCATGAGTCATTGCTTTTATACCCCGATGGTGTTCAAAAAATGAAAACAATCCTTATATATACATTGCCATTTTTCAGTGAGACTGTAGTCCACTGGATACTAAATTCATTCCAGAAAACTGACTTAGCGGGGATGTTTTCATATGACGTAATGGCTCAACAGCTGTTTTGACATGAGAAGTAGTTCTCTTTTCTGATCGCAAATACTAATGAAATTAAGGTTTCATTTCTTTTTTATATATCATTTTGAAAGAAACTAGTGATATGGACAATTTTGAATACTTATTCTCAGATTTGGTTCGCGATTTTTGATATTCGACAATTTAGTAGTGGCGGGTTAAATGTGTCAGAAGAGAATTGCCCGAATGGACCGTGTGCAAATGACTGATAGGCCTACCATGTGCGATTTGGATAGCAACAGATGATCGTTGTTTACAACAAATTTTCGTTTGAATTCTGATATTTCATCAGTGGAATATATCACAGAAAGTTTGAGTGTGACTGTTAATATTCGGTGATGACAACTGGAAGTAGCCATTCTACTTGATATTTTACCAATCAATTCAAATCAAGACAAATACAGATTATGTTGTGGAATAACAAACTTTTATTGTTCTGTTAAAAGATAATTATCGACATGTTCGTTATGGAAAATCCGTGTAGGCCTATAGATTATAATAGATCAATATGTCAATTCAGATTTCAGTTTTTACCAGCTGATCATATAGAGTATCCCGTCAATTTACTGAGAAACCTATGAACACTACTTATGCTCGACATTAACATTACAGGTTGGGAAAAACAAGATGGGCCTGGTAATTAGCCTAGCAATGTATAGGATTTGAGGTGAAATGAGAGTCGATTTCACGCGATGCGAGTGACGAATTGTTTCTGACAGGAATAGCCTATATGGTGACGGAAAAGCAAGCTGTTTATCAGAGATGCAGGACAAACTTGCACTAGACCTGACACCCTTTTTAACTTACTTACAAGCAACGTAACTACGAAGCAAATTTTCATTTCTGTGGCCTGTGTTTCTTTTCACAACAAGACCAAGATCTATCGCAATAGGCCTATGATATGGGCATCTACTGTGTGCTACAGATGCAGGCCTAGTCTTGTGTTTTCGATTCTTTCAGTGATTTTTGTTTGTTTTGTGGTAATGAATGGCTTTAAATAAAAATATGGAATGAATGTGTGTTATTTTATTCTTTATTGATTCATTCATATGTTCAGAGAAAACTTGTCCGACAAATCGCTGCCGTAACATGGTCATGGAAAGGGTTTCTTAGATATTCAGGTGTTCCTACGCCAGCGAGCGGTTAACACTTAGATCACTGATTTTATTGATACAACAAAACAGTCATTCTGTATAACTGTAATGAAGGAAATTACAGTCGGTATGTAAATATTACATTTTATTTTGCAATGATTCTGTTTCATTGACTGAAAAGTTTAATGTTAACCCTTCCAACCCCACGTATATCAATGGTTTAGTGCTTAGACAAGTCTGTTTAAAGGATTAATGTTGTGCGATAGAAGTTTTTAAATCATCTATACATCTCAGAGCTAATTTACAAAATTTTAGGTCACTGTCACTCCCATGTTTATAATATCTGTGTGAAATCAGTACCCTGTGCTGAAAGATAAATATTTTTGATAACATAATATGCAATCAAAAGTATAGGCTTTCGTTGCATTTCTACTTCAAATTTGCACTTGTTTCAACTGGTAGTATTCCGCACCAACGGAAAATCTATATTTTCATCTGATCTTTCCCTTAAAATTTGCAAAATACTACTAATATTCATGTATCTTTTTATAACCTTAATTTCACTTACAAATGGTAAAACTATATTTTTCATTTATTGACCATTAAGATCGCTGGGTTCATTTTACCCCTGCACAACTTTGGGTTTCCAAAATGTCTGCGCCCATGTTGTAAATAAAGCTGGTGTTTTCCCTACTACTAAGATTAGGATGATCCAGTACTGGGATTGCTGTTGCAGGAGTTATCTCTCTTTCCTGCTGATCTCAACATATTTGTAACAGTAATCCGGAAGTTACAATTGTCATTAGGACAGATCGCTCATTTTGTAAAATAATGGGTATAGTGCCTGTGTCAGCGAAAATTTGATATAATTGTTATACTTATATAAAGTAAATAACCCAAATATAAAAATACCAACGTTATAAGTTTCAGGAGGTTCATAGGATACAAATATAAAATAATCTCAGATACCAACTTATAAATCAATAGGACAACTTGAAATAAAGGTTGCACAAACAAGAACTTCTGAGATTCCAGAAGTGGGATTAAGCACTCTTCGTTCTTTTAAGTTCAATCCTGTGTTCCACAATATTTTAAATTGAAGACCACGCCTCGCATTTCATATAGCTATACACCTAGCATCGCATCCAAGCTATTCAGTTACAAACAGGTTTTGCAGTGCCTGGACATCAACCATCTTCTACAAAACACTGTCACATGTTCATGTGCTTCATCTCCTTTCAAATACAATTCTATGGGGCATGTCATCACCGGCGACGTTTCTATTTTTGAAAATGAAAGCCTCAAAAATCTTATTTTAAGGGGCCCTAATTACCGAGTAGCCCGTTCCTTTAATTGGCGTCAAAATGTCAGTTTAGTTATAAATTCTGTCGAAGACTATGGGCCAAACATTAAGACGTAGAACCAGACAGTTTGTCTGAATGGTTAAACGTCATATGATATTTGACAAAATATCGTATTCGAAAACTTAAAGGGACTATCCAAACACGTTATTCCTCTGTATTAAGTGATCCAGAAGTAGTTACTGAACTGGATAGATTACATGACCAATATGTACTGGTACCAGCAGACAAAGCCTCAAATAACATAGTTTTTATTTGTAAGACACATTACTATAATTGCTTATTAAAAGAAATTGGGTTTAATAGGAATTCTGGAAATCATACATACACACGTAGATCACTTTCAAAGGACGAGATCCTTCAAAATCATGTGTCCGTATTACGCTCATTTTATATACCTACAACGGATACCGATTTTGAGCTCCCATATTATTGGATAAATAAACTTTATAAAAAAAAACATATAAGTAAAGATACATAGCAGGATCCAGCAAATGTTCCACCAAACCTTTATCTTTACTCCAAGATATTGACAGCCGTTAAGGAGAAACTTCAACAATACTGTACAGTTGCTTATTCCAGAAGCGGTGTAAATCAGATGTGGATACTTAAAAAATCTAAACGGCTTTTAGAAAATTTCAAGGCACACAATTTTTCTTTTATCAAAACTTATGACGTCTCTACTCTTTACACAACTATTCCACATAAAAAAATTAAAAGAAAGACTTTTTAGCATCATTCACAACTGTTTTTTCACTAAAGGTGGTACCCGAAAATTTAAATATTTAGTGATTGGCTATTTTGTCCAACACTACTCTGATTTTACACATAAATACACTGAAGTTGATATAAAAACTTGCTGGAAGCAGACTTCATTCAGAAACTGCTGAATCAAAAGAAGAAAAAGTCCTTTAATTTCACATTTAGATATATCAACGACGTTTTGTCAAATTATAATGGTAATTTTCATACATATGTCAATGCGATATATCCCAGCGAACTAGAAATTAAAGATACAACAGAATCTTAGACATTTTACTTAATATAGACACACACGGGAAATTAGCAACTAAGCTATAAGACAAACGCGACGATTTCGGCTTTCCCATCGTAAATTTTCCACACCTAAGTAGTAATATTCCTCTGTCACCTGCATATGGAGTTTATGTTTCTCAAATGATCCGATATTCCAGGGCGTGTACAACATATGAAGATTTCATATACAGAGGTAAATTACTCACTGACACATTATTGACACAGGGATAGCGAAAACTGCGTTTAATGTCAACGTTCCGCAAATTTTACGGTCCGTATATTAGTCTTGTTTGCGATTACTCTGTTTCACTAAGTGAAATGTTGAGTTGCCTTTTCGTTGGCGGTTGTTGAGACGTCGGTACCTATAGTGACGAGGATTCACTCCTCACGTATTTCATTGGACTCGACTGTGGACTCTCGGCAGGTGTGACCGGTCTATAGGGGATGCTTACTCTTCCATGACACCTGATCCCACCTCTTGGTTTCCAGAGGTCCGTGTTTGTCTATTTTATCGGATTTGTATCTGTGTCCTGGACATCTATTGATTTGTAGTTTGGTATCTGAGGTTTTTTTTATATCTTAACCAGTGTGTGCAATATTACTTGCTTAAAATGTATAGGTGTTTGTTTTTCTTACGACATGACTAAGTGCATAGTGCATCTAGCAATCTCTCTTTAAATAATAGCACATATATCATAGCACAGTTAGTCAGCAGTGAATCAAGAATTACCTGTACTATTCTTTTTACCGACTCATCAGTGTATGATACGGTTTCAAACGGATGCTTATATCGAACGATGAAAAACAGGTAAAATTTATTTTATTAAATGCTCTACAATATAGATGATGTTTTCTAAATGGATAATGAGAAGTGTCTTTTAATTTCCGTCTGAACACATTTTACAGTATAATGTGCAAATTAAAAATAATAATATTCTTGATGGCATTTTCTTGCTATAATTGCTGATAATTATTCATCAAATTACACGACAACTAGAACTTTGGCACGTCAAAATGACATTTATCAGTTAAACCTAATTGTTTATAGGTAAACCTAGTTAAACCTAATTGTTCTCATTTAAACCTAGTTCTTCTACCGTTAATCCTATTTTATCTTTTTTCTCAATAACAAAATTTAACTGAAAAGACTAGTGTAACTGAGTTAAAGAATGTTTAACTGAGCCAATATCACAAAAAATAGTTTAACCTAGTTTTTCTCGAAGACAAATACAGTTTAACTTGTAAAAACTAGGTTTAACTGCGCAACAATTACATTAATGTTGTATTAATATAATTAATATAATTTTGGCACAATTAATTTCAGTCTTTCTCAATTGAAACTAGTATAGCTCAAGTGAATGTGGGTTAAGAGAAAAAACTAGGATTAAATGAAGAAAAACTAGGTGTAACTCGTAACGGACGTTAACTGAGAAAACTAGGTTTATCTGAGTAAAACTAGGCTAACTCGAGAAATACTAGGATTAACTCATTTTGACGTGCTTTATCAGTTAAACCTAGTTTTCTTCCAGTTAAACTCTGTTATTTTTCAGTAATCGTGAGTAACTCGAGAAAAAAATTGGTTGAACTTAGAGAAACTAAGTTTACTGCGCCAAAAATGAGTTAAACCTAGTTTTTCTCGAGAAAAACTTTGTTAAGCTGAGGAAAATCAAGTTTAATCACATTAATGAGCATTTACGTGATTAACCTGGATTTGCCCAATTAAACCTAGTTCTTCTCCAGTTAATGAGGATTACGAAAAAAATACCATTAACGGGGAAAAATATGTTTAATTTGTAACCACATTAATTGGAGAAAAACTAGGTCTAACTGAGAAAATCTTTTATTTTTGCGTGCCACATAGAGCATATTTGCACCCTTGGTCATTATTAGTTGGTAATTCTAATTGTATAAAACATCTCAGATACCAAAGTATAAATCTTTAGGATATCCAGGACACAGATACAAATCCAGCAAAAATGGACAAACACGGACCTCTGGAAACCAACAGGTGGGATCAGGTGCCATGGAGGAGTAAGCATCCCCTGTCGACCGGTCACATCCGACGTGAGTCCACAGTCAAGTCCATATGAAATACGTGAGGAACGAATCCTCGTCATAATTAGTACAAACGTCTCAACAACCGCCAACAAAAAGGCAACTCAACATTTCACCTAGTGAAACAGAGTAGTCGCAAACAAGACTATTATACCGACCATAAAATTTGCGGAACATTGACATTAAACGCGGTTTTCGATATCCCTTAATTTGTCAATAATTTTTCAGTGAGTATTTTAAATCTGTATATGAAATGTTCTTATGTTGTGCACGCCCTGGCTTATCGGTTCATTTGTTAAATATAAACTCCATATGCGGGTGACTGTGGGATATTACAACTTAAATGTGGAAAATTTACGATGTGAATGCCGAAATCGTCGCGTTTGACGTATAGCTTAGTTGCCAATTTCCCGTCTCTGTAAATAAAATTTCTAAGTATGAAGCGTGTGTGCTTGATTCTGTTGTATATTTAATTTCTAGTTCGCTGGGATATATCGGATTGACATATGTATGAAGATTGTCATTATTATATATAATTATTCACACACACACACACACACACACACACACACACACATATATATATATATATATATATATATATATATATATTTATTTATATGTGTGTATATGAATAATTATGCATTTGTAAAAACATATGTTCATGGATTATAATTGTATCACAGTTATGTATAAGTAATATTAACTCAGAGTAGTTGTACGTATGTATGACTGTGTATGTATGTGTATCTCTGGGTAAGGTGTATGTTTGTGTATAATCGCGTATATGTATCATAACCATAGCACAGATAAGCAATGTTACTCCAAAATAGTACTTATCAATATATTCCAGTGAATGTAACTACACGTGTTCACACTGTATTTGTACAATATATAAGTAAAATCTGAAATAAAAAATACATAGGAAATAATTTTTGTACAGACATGTAGAGCCTAAATGATACTGAATTAAACCTAAAAAATATGTTCTATTTGTAGAATATTAGATAAGTAAATAGAGATTATTACATGGTAAAATTCATATCACATATCATATCAGCCCAAGGGCTCAATATCAGACCGAGGGCTTTAGCCCGAGGTCTGATATTGCCCGAGGGCTGATATGATATGTGATATGAATTTTACCATGTTGTAATCTATTTATCATATACAAACACCACAACATGCAAATTATCTATGTTGATTAATTCCAATTAAAGTTTCAGTTTTTAAATTTCTGAAGTGAAGTAAATGTAAAATTAACAGTAGTACATGTATCGTTAGTATCGTCACTGACATCAGCTAGGCCTATCGTAAAAATATTATCGTTATTGACGTTAAATTCAGAATTTTCACGAACCAATTCTTCTCCTTGCTCTATATTTAAAACGGCACTGTTTACATTATTCTCCTTGTCAATTAATTCGTCCAGCTCCATTATTCTAGCGGCTAAACTCTCCAATATCTGTTCGCCTTCTTTTGACATGACAAGCGGTTGTTTGTAAACAAACAAGATGTCGTCTGACAGTTGTCACGCGCCGCTTGAAGCGGATAAATCCCAAGGCGTTCCGCGTGATAATTTCCGAAGTGGATGATATGGATTTTTGCACGACCGGTCTGATACGGATACGGATTTTTTGCACGGCCGGTCTGATATGGGTTAGTTGATTTTGCCGATATCATACAATGCAGAAGTTACGTATCAAGTACTTTGTATATGATAAATATGATTTATCTTTAACTATGAACTTCAATTGAACCTGGAATTACAAAGTCCATTTTATATACATGTACTAGTATATGTGTATGCATGTGAATGTATATGTATTTTTGCATATATAACTGTCTATATATAAGGTTAATGCAATTTATTTAAGGCAATTGTGTAACTATTTAAGTTTGATGCACATGTATATGTGTCTAAATGTTTGTCTTGGAACCTTGCAGGGAACCTGGACCTGTGAGGGTATGTGTCACAGGTTTGTCAATAAACATTTTAAAAATTGGATAGACATGACTGTATATATAAGAAGATGGAGAAGTTGTCGATTAAAGTATCTAGTTTGTAGATTTAGATATATATTGTAACGTCCACTGGGGGTCTGCAAGAGCATCACATCAATACAGGAATATAAACTTCAAACGTCCAGCCACAAAATTTAGTTATTGGACTAGACAGTTAATCTGCCTATACCCATGACTGTTGCACTACCCCCTTCTCCGAAAACTCCGACCCATATCTTCCTGGGTTCAACTTGAAATAAACAGCTTACACTCTGCCCTTCAGCTGCATATGCAGGATTTCAGGCTATCTCGTTGCCACCAAATTTAACGTTCACTGGGGTGGGTGGGTGGGGTTATCACAACAGATTGTCACCTATCCAGGTGCTGACCGCGAACGCCACCACTTTACTTCAGTATATGACTATAAACCACAACCGCCTAGCCACAAAAGCTAGCTAAAGGACAAGGTAGTTAATCTGCCTATATCCATGACTGTTACAATATGTTTGGAATGAGAGTCAATAGTGACCATCCGGATTACCGATGTTATGTAGAAATAATACGGAAGTTACTGGATGTAACTGGTAATATTGACCACTTGTCTTTATGGCCTGCTGAATTATATCAATTATTAACTTTAATAGCTACCTTCTCCTGTATCTATTTCAACTATAAGTAATATACTAAATCCGTTGGATTAAATTTCATTGATTTGTTTATATTGAAACATTTCAGTCTATGCTATCTTATTTGCTTATGTATATATATATATATATATATATATATATATATATATATATATATATATATATATATATATATATATATATATATATATATATAGAGAGAGAGAGAGAGAGAGAGAGAGAGAGAGAGAGAGAGAGAACTTAAGCAAACTTGATAATAATTAACCTGTACAGCGACATTTACTCAACCACAAATTTTTTGTAGAGATATGTGTATTATTTATGCTTTTATTCAGTGAAATGATGACAAATACAACTGAACAGATACAAAACGTAAATATAAAATCCCGAAAATGAGAGAGAAAGACATATCGTGCATATAAGATTTTAAAGGCAGTTTTATAGCTATCGCTATTTTTTTTCTCAGAATATCATAAATATAATACCAAAGTTATAATGCTCAATACGATATCGTTTCTGTCAATTAGACTTCATCAATTGAGCTTCGATTTAAAAAGTATGTGTATTTTCTAAAGAGAAAATGGTATTATACAAGGCCAAACAATATATCTAAAAGTATAGCCGAAAACCGCCTAAGAATAACTACTGAAAAATGATATTAGTTTAGTATAAGATGAACCGCTGATACAGGTACTAGAATGCAATTACAAACCCACATGAAATAAAATTATCTTTTCCACCCAAATGCTCGTGGACCCATGTCTGCAATACAATGCCTACATGTAGATTTATGTTAATGAAACGAAAAACAAAACCCTTATTTTTGCGCCAAGTGATCAATTAAAATCAAATAAAGTAGGAAAAAGAGCAAACACATTATGAACATATAAGCATGTACATCTCTATTTGGATCTTTCAATTTTACAAGTATAAAAAGTCTCAGATACCATAGTATAAATCAATAGAATGTCAAGGACATAGATACAAATCCGGTAAAAATGAACAAACACGGACCTCTGGAAACCAAGAGGTGGGATAGGTGCCATGGAGGAGTAAGCATCCCCTGTCGACCGGTCACACCCGCCGTGAGTCCACAGTCAAGTCACAATTGGTATAGATGTCTCAACAACAGCCAACGAAAAGGCAACTCAACATTTCACTTAGTGAAACAGAGTAATCGCAAACAAGACTATTACACCGACCGTATAATTTGCGGAACATTGACATCAAACGCGGTTTTCGATATCCCGGTGTCAATAATTTGTCAGTGAGTAGCTTACCTCTGTATATGAAATCTTCATATGTTGTACACGCCCTGGAATATCGGATCATTTGTGAAATATGAACTCCATATGCAGGTGACTGAGGGATATTACTACTTACATTTACGATGGGGAAGCCGAAATCCACGCGTTCGTCGTAAAGCTTAGTTGCCAATTTCCCGTCTGTGTCTATATTAAGTGAAATGTCTAAGTGTGACGCGTTTGTGCTTGATTCTGTTGTATCTTTAATTCCTAGTTCGCTAGGATATATCACATTGACATATGTATGAAAATTGTCACAATTAATTGACAAAACGACGTCGATATATCTAAATGTCAAATTAAAGGACACTGCTAACGTTTTCTTCTTTTGATTCAGCAGTTTCTAAAGGGGCACTATTGGTTCCCATAGGAATGCGGACAGTTTGTTGAAAGACCACGTCTCCGAACATTACACAAATTTGAACTTACGTCCCCCGGTAAAATGATTTCCTCGATGATTACTATATAGGAAGTACTTGGCCGGCGAACAACAATAAACACTTGTCACATAGAGAGTTGGATCTGATGGACGTTAGAATTACATGTCTTTTTGTGTAAAATTGTATTATTTCAGGTCACACAATCTTTTGAATATTACAACAACTTTAGGGGAGACTCCATTTACACCTAGGCCTACCTTTGTAAGGTATAATTCGCAATCTCTGTTGGCTGACTTTGTGATGTCCTACAAGCGATCAAAATCGAGCACGTTTTTTGTTTTTTGTTGTTGTTGTTGTTGTTGTTTTACATTCTGTGAACACTTTTTCACTTATACAGAGATGCTTCCAGCTTTAGTTAAGTGTCATAAATATTTATTTGTGCTATGGACTGCTGCTGATACAGTGAGGGTTTCTTTTTTCACTCCTGTCGTGACACAGGACTTCGATTTTAAGTCTCATCTGAAAGACCCGTGACTTTCTCTTTGTATACAGGGCGTTTGGACAAGGAATAGTCATTACAAATTTTTAAAAAAGTCTTTGGTATGACCCGGTACAAAGATTCGAATCGGGACAATCTGCTTGTGAGTCGAACTCCTTACCCCTAGACCACTGCAAGCGGTTCGTGTTTGTGTCAGTACGGGGGTTATCTAGTTCATTTGTCTGTTTTGTCTTGAAATGTAGAGAGTAATTGACAATCATTGTACTTTTATACAGCGAGGTATTCTCTTCTTTTATGACTAGCAGTCCTTGAAATGTGTTATGTGTTATGTGTGATGTATGCCAAAATATAAGTGTAGAGTAAAAATTAAGAAGTACCAATTAATAATCGAAGCACAAGACCATTAGAACACGACGAATCAGAAATAGACACGGTATTAAGATAAATTAAGTTATTGTTGATACATTTTCGTACTTATTTTGAACAAATTGTGTTCACATGGACGTCGTTAGTGGGGAGTAGATATGCTGAAGCATAAGAATGATTCGTGACGTAGACGATTATGATTCATTTATAACACTTGTCCCACTGCTGATATATCAGTAGTTATTGCACACCGTATTGATTAGATCAATGGAAATTTTATCACTTTATATCAAATGTGAATTTCAATTGTTGCAATAGTATTCATTTCAAGCGTTGTGCAAATATTTGGACTTTTTCAAAAGGTAGGTCCTCCTAACAATATATATATATTAGGGTTGTCAAATCGGTCAATTTCCATTAACCGGTTAACCGAATGGTTTTTCCGATCGAGTACTCGGTTACTCAGTCACTTTTGTAAGATTGCATTTGCATACCCAGATATTATCAAAAGTGGGAGGTCATGGAGATATTTATTTGTCCGAGGAGATATTATTTTATATCCGAAAAAAAGTTTGCTCTCTGGGTCATTCTGTAGCTTCGGACACTACTTAAGGAAGGACATTTTTCTCATATCTAAAATACCACATTGGTAGCTGCATTAGTATTAAAAATGAAAGTTTCAGCGGACATAAGTCGATTTTAGAAGATTTGGTTTTATGCTTTCCGATAATATTTCAATGTTTTGCTTTTTTAATTAATTAATCCAAATCTAAATGGACTTTGAACCCCGGTACCCTACATGGATTCATCAATGTATCGTTTTATTCAATGAAATGTTTTAATACGACTATGTTGATATCTTAATTTCAGGTGTAAATCGCGCGATTTTTAGTTTAACCAGCAATTACGCTTACGTTTCTTTTATTGACGTCAAAGACAAAATTATTATACTGAAAACAATTCTTTACATGTATATATCTCCCAGATATAAAATACAAACAAATCCCGCTGGGTTTAGCAAACCAAGTGACACGTATAAAGACACTAATTGTTGTATGAACGCATAGCTGACGAGGGTAGACGTTGGGTCAAATCAGTTAGACGGTCATATTGACTTTTAAATATATTAAAAATTCAAAATACACGTGATTTTGAAATTATGTTCCAGTAATCGAGTACTTATTTTAGTATTCGATCATCGGACCAACCGGTTACTCGTATATATATATTGTCCATTTTAGCCTTCTGTTCTTCGACTAAGTAGGGCTGTGTAACCAACGAACGATATTGTTCGACAAAGTCAACACTCTTAAGTAAATAGGGTAAGTGACTTTAGCAAAATTGACAAAATTGCCGAGAGAGCTTAGATCCAATATTCATTCAAGACAGGTATAGCAGGTGGATGTCAGAATTTAAACGTGGCAGGCAGACCCCCAGGATACCCTGTCCTGGAAAGCCTGTCACTGTGAAAATTTCCACAACAATTTTTTTCATTGAAAATGTTAAATATAGAATATATTTTAAAATAAAATTCTGTGAAACAAAACCAGTTTCAGAATTGTATTTCCCACAGGACGATGAAGTGCTGGAGGAGATATGCACATGTTGACATATAAATCCCGGATGAATGTACGACTCATTGACTTTAGCTGTACCATGATCTTAACACATGTCGGTTCGATTTCAGGTCAAGTGGATCCGCATCTAACTGTTCAGGTCCTCAGTACAATAATTTGAATGATCTAGAATGATGGCGCGGTAATAAGAGATATTTTCCTTGCATATCAGGTAGAGTGCCCAACAAATGTGTTAAAAATCATTCGTCAACTACTAAGATTGGAGACGGAGGTATATATATATATCCCAAGAGACTTGGTTAATCACACTCACGACTTTTTAAAACATTTTTATATCGTCATCATTTTTTCTACTACATAACTGTCGATCAAACTGCACACTGATATATAAAAAACATTCTGAACCAAACACGTACAAGTAAAATGACTGAAATTCCTTGGAGGTAATTTTAGAAGCACCGTTAGTCAGATCAGGAAAATTATTATAGACGAATGCCGTAATGAAGGATAAAAGTGCATTTTGAATGTTTTACTTCAACATATTTATAGGTTAAGGTTAAGTAGGACAATGCATGCGCTTAACATTGCATTGTAATTCAAGAATCATTTGATTAATGTGAGTTGAAAAATGTATCTAATGTGTTTCATTTAATTTTTCGCAAGACAAATCATACAGGAAAATATATTTGAGACACGAGGCACTGCAAATTTAGGAAATGGAGCAAGAACTGGAGGCACATAATCATGAGACAAAGAAAATTAATATAGAGAGTGATGATAGCACAGGATACTCTGATTCCGAAGATGAAAAAAACAGAGGTCATTGGAGCAGGAAAACGGACTACTTGTTATCATTGTTAGGTTATTGTGTTGGACTCGGGAATCTATGGCGGTTCCCTTACCTTTGTATGCGAAATGGAGGAGGTAAGATTTACTTATAGACTACTACTTCTATTGCTTCCTCTATTACAGCGACAACAGAAGCAGCAACAGCAACAACAACAACAACAAAAACAACAAAATCAACTATTATAACTACTATTACTACTATGTCTACTATTGTTGCTACTACTCAATCTGCTTCATCTGTTACAACAACAACAACAACAACAACAATAGTAATAATAATAATAATAATAATAATAATAATAATAATAATAATAATAATAATAATTTCATGTTCCTGTGGTAAGTCTGTCACCAGTTATCGCGGAACAATAAATTTCACGCTTTGGTCCTGTGACCCTGACCTTTAACCCTATGACATTGAAAAAGTATACAGTTCTAGAGAAAGTCCAGGAGACCAAGTGACAGAAGTTTCATGTTCCTATGTTAAGACTGTCGCCTGTCATGGCGGAAAATAAAATTTCACGTTTTGGTCTTTGTAACCTTGAACTTGAAAAGGTATACATTATACAGAAAGTCTAGCAGACTAACTCAGAGAAGTTTCATGTCCTGTGTCAAGTCTGTCGCCAGTTATTGCATTACATATGATTTCATTTTTGAATTTGTGACAATTTTCATACATATGTCAATGCGATATATCCCAGCGAACTAGAAATTAAAGATACAACAGAATCAAGCACACACGCTTCATACTTAGACATTTTACTTAATATAAATACAGACGGGAAATTAGCAACTAAGCTATACGATAAACGCGACGATTTCGGCTTTCCCATCGTAAATTTTCCACCTTTAAGTAGTAATATCCCTAAGTCACCCGCATATGGAGTTTATATTTCACAAATGATCCGATATGCCAGGGCGTGCACAACATATGAAAATTTCATATACAGAGGAAAACTACTCACCGACAAATTATTGACACAGGGATATCGAAAACCGTGTTTAATGTCAACGTTCCGCAAATTTATATAATAGTTTTGTTTGCGATTACTCTGTTTCACTAAGTGAAATGTTGAGTTGCCTTTTCATTGGCGGTTGTTGAGACGTCTACCAATTGTGACGAGGATACACTCCTCACTTGTTTCATTGGACTTGACTGTGGACTCACGGCGGGTGTGACCGGTCGACAGGGGATGCTTACTCCTCCATGGCACCTGATCCCACCTCTTGGTTTCCAGAGGTCCGTGTTTGTTCATTTTTACCGGATTTGTATCTATGTCCTACACATTCTATTGATTTATACTTTGGTATCTGAAATTTTTATATCTCTACATTAAAATCATGAAATAGAAATTAAACTATAATTTAATTAATAAATTCAGTTCAAGTAATGAAAACTAACTAGTTAAACTAAATGAAACTAACAAGCACGATTAAAACTATACATAAAAAGTGAAATAAAATGAACCTTTTTATTGACAGGAGTTTCATGTTCCTGTCTTGTCTGTCAACTGTTATCGCGAAAAAATAAAAGTTCACGTTTTTGGTCTCTGTGACCTTGACTTTTGATCTTTTGACCTTGAAAAGTATACAGATCTAGAGAAATTCTAGGAGACTAAATGAAAGAAGATTCACGATTCTGTGTTAAGTCTGTTACCAGTTATTGCGGAACATAAACTTCCCTGTTTTGGTCTCTGTGACCTTGTCCTTTGAATGTATGACCTTGAAAAAGTAAACATTTCTAGAGAAAAGCTAGGAGAATAACTGATAGAAGTTGTATGTTCCTGTGTTAAGTCTGTCACCAGCTATCGTGAAACATAAAATTTCATGTTTTGGTGTCTGTGACCTTGACCTTTGACCCAATGACCATTACTAAGCTTCATGTACATCTTTACTTTGTGATCTATTATCACTGTAAGTTTGAAGTCTTTCAGTCTTCCCGTTTTTGCGGAATCTGTGTCCAAAAATATTATTATTATTATTATTATTAAGGTTTTCCGTATTTAAGAAAAGATATATCATAAATGACAGAAGTTTCATGTTCCTGTGTTAAGTCTGTCACCAGTCAAGTGACAGACTTAACACAGGAGTGTGAACCTTCTGTCATGTAATCTCCTAGACATTCTCTGGAACTGTATACCTTTTCCAGGTCATAGAGTCAAAGTCAGGATCACAGAGACCAAAACGTGAAAATTTATGCTTTGCAATATCTGGTGACAGACTTTACAGAGGAACATGATACTTCTCTCATTTAGTCTCCCAGACATTTTCTAGAACTGTATACATTTTGAAGGTCATAGGATCAAAGGTCAAGGTCACAGACCAAAACGTGTAATTTTACGTTCCGCGATAACTAATGAAAGACTTAACACAGGAACTTGAAACTTCTGTTTTTATTATTATTATTATTATTATTATTATTATTATTATTATTATTATTATTGCTGTTGTTGTTGTTTTTGTTGTTAAAATGTCTTATTCCTTATCGGCGTAATAGTTAGGCCGACATTTGATCCTCTTAAATTATACAAATTCGGGGCATTCTTCAGTTATGATACCTGAACATTTCTGAAAAATAAAATAAAATAGATATTTGTCGCTGTCCGTATAATGTATGTAATATTTACATGAAAACCGTTGCCAATTGTTTTCGTGTTGACGAGATAAAACATGGATATATGAAAGGTGGATGCCGAGATATGCTGTCGGCAAATTCCCATTGCACAATAATTACGTGCGTCGTAAGACACGTTTGGCTGTATTATAAACACCATTGTGACAATTGGATTGTTTGGAATTTATGACACATGGTGTAAGTTTTTTCCCCACATAAATTAACTGGCGTTCTGTAATTGCACAGAAATGACTTGGTAAATGGTTACTTTTCACGAAAAATTCATACACAATAACAAAACAGAATGCTAAAATACTCTTAAATTGAAAATCTCTTTACAATATAATTGAGGGATGCAAAACCAAATTATGGCAATGTAATTCATATTTGGCATAAAATAGCAAAAAGTAGGTTATTCATTATTTCAATATAACATCTAAATCACTTACATTGATAAATGATAAATGTCAAAATAGATGTGGATTGTGTTTAAAATAGGAAGCAATACAATGCCACTTCATGTTCCTCTTTGAATTTGTTTACAATCTGGTACACCTTGTTTTTGTATCTTATCAACGTTTCTGAAACATATAAACTGACACTGATAACGATCGTTTTATTGTAGACATTCCAAAAGTTAGCTCATATCTGAATCTAGAGGTCGATGACCACCTATCATACTGCTCTAACAATTAACAAGTAGTAGTAGTAGTAGTAGTAGTAGTAGTAGTAGTAGTAGTAGTAGTAGTAGTTGTAGTTGTAGTAGTAGTAGTAGTAGTAGTAGTAGTAGTAGTAGTAGTAGTAGTAGTAGTAGTAGTAGTAGTAGTAGTAGTAGTAGTAGTAGTAGTAGTAGTAGTAGTAGTTGTACAAGTAGAAGTAGTAGTAGTAGTGGAAGGACTAGTAGTAGTAGTAGTAGTAGTAGTAGTAGTAGGAGTAGGAGTAGAAGTTGTAGTAGTAGAAAAAGTAGTAGTAGTAGTAGTGGTGGTGGTGGTAGTAGTAGTAGTAGTAGTAGTTGGTAATACGATAAAGAACATATATCTTCCACGACATGTGAACATTTGGTTCTTTGTTTATAACCTCTGATGTTCTTTGGAAGATGTGTTGGGCAGCATAATATAGTATCTACTGCTCTGTCTGACAGCAAAGTGACATGTTATTAGTTGATATTTTTAACAATGATAATAACTAAAAAAGAAGAAATACCGATTAATAATCGAAACTCAAGTCCATTAAAACACGACGAATTAGATATGTAATGGTCTCAACATGAAGAACAATTGCGAATCCCAAACGGGATAGGACCAGGTGTCTGGACGGAGTCAGCGTCCTCTGCTGGCATGCCACACTCGTCACAAATGTTCCATGGAAACCTTTCTTGATCGATGAACGGGCCAAATTCGGTGAAAATGTCAAGTTTAGGAGGCTTCATAATGATTAACAAGATATCCGTATCGACCATAAAACTTTTTTAACGACGATTTCAAGCGTTCAACAACGTAACGTTTTGTAAGTAGTTTATTGGCGAGTCGTTTCGCTCTCGGAATAAAACATTCATACGAAGAGCATGCACTGGCATAAGGTATAAGTTGTAAAAAAAAAACGTCATAGGCAGGAGAAAATGGAATTTTACTACTTAGAAATGGGAAATCCGAGATTATGGAAATTGAAATCGTCAGGAGTAAATCTAGGTAAGAAGCATATGTGTTGCTCTCTGTCGTCTCATTGATCTCTAGCTCAACAGGATATATCATGCGGAGGTCATCCTGAAATTCTGTATTATTTGTCGTCGATATACCTGTTAGTAAAACTGAATCGAGATGCTAACTGCTTGTTTCCTTTTGAGAGCAGAGACTATATAAATTCCGCTACATATGAATACAAAAATATGTCAGCCAAGGGAAAGTTTCAGTTGGTGTACACAAGATTATATCTTATCATACTGTAACATTTTTCGTATACTGTTTCAATGTTTGTTACGGCGTAACCTGTCAGATTATATATAGCTCTGATTTTCTGATAGGGATAAACCACAGACAATTTGATAAACGGAATCAGTTTCGAATGGCCGCGGAAATCCGTGTAAATGACCTCTTTGTAACTAACACATATCAAGTGTATCACATAATTGACAAACAAGAGCTAAGTATCTTAAATCTGACTCTTTTTGATTTTGTATATTTTATGAAACGGCTTAATCCAAGCTGAGATTTATACTCGTAGAGTCCTGTCTTGTTGGGAAGACTAAGTGATCTTTTAGTCGTGAAAAATCTTTGTTTACTGTTTAACTATTCATGTTGTAAGACATCTCATATCAATATCATAAGATATTAAGCCCCATTTCTGTGTGCCCCGATATAAGATATTAAGCCCCATTTCTGTGTGCCCCGATATCAGTATTATAAGATATCAAGCCCCATCTCTATGTGCCCCGATATCAGTATTATAAGATATCAAGCCCCATTTCTGTGAGCCCCGATATCAGTATTATAAGATATCAAGCCCCATTTCTGTGTGCCCCGATATCAGTATTATAAGATATTAAGCCTCATTTCTGTGTGCCCCGATACAAATTTTTACCATCAACGCGCTCTGTGGGTGTCATACTGAGAAATACATTAAGAAATTTGTAAGAACAAGTAACAAACATCATATCTGTCCACTGTTCTGTGCCTGTCTCCATAAACCGTAATTAAGATTTATTTTTGTCTAAAAATTTACTCAACTCTGTGTAATTCAGAAATCTGATTGGCTAAGCAGATCAATCTAAGAATATTCTTAGACTTGAGCAAATTCGCAAGTTTTATGGTGTAAGTTGCATATATACGGTATGTTCTGTCAAGACTACCGGTTTTAACTTTGATTGTTCTAAAATCATTATATGAGTATCACTGATCAAAATCGGGTCAGAAACATTCTGAAAAGCGAAAAAAAAAAGCATAGATAATATTGTACATACTGGTTAACTAGATAAATTAATTTCCTATTTACTTTGGAACGACAAAGAGAAACTCACTCAATTAATTTAACAGATTTTCAAATCTATAGCAGAATGTAACCTACATTTCCCACGCATCTCTGAGTGTAATTTTCCATCATGTGATCGCATCTGTCAGCGTTATACATCAACATTGGAGTAACGACCGACTGTATCCTGAATATATTACAAAAACCGTGAACAAGAATAATGAACACCATAAAATATCGGTCAGACAAAATACTTGGCATCAATAACGTTGAAAAGCAGGTTACTACCTCACGTACACAAAGTTTTAAGGTTTTTTCTCCAAGTTACAACATACGTTAACACACACACACACACACACCCACACACACACCTTTCTAATATACTTTATAACTATACTCATGAGTCATATTTTTAAATATTCATTTATGTAACAGTATTTGTTGAAAGATAAAATGATTAAAGTATATTCATATAATGTGTTTATTATAAATCTATATATCAATGCATAATTTTTTACTATAAACCCAATGTATAGTAGGTGTATATAAAAATCTCAGATACTAAAGTTTAGATGTCCAGGATATATATAATCTTGTAAAAAATGGACAGACACGGGAGGAGGGATCAGGTGCTATGGAGAAGTAAGCATCCCCTGTTGACCGGTCACATCTGCTGTGAGTACACAGTCAAATTCAAACGAAATAAGTGAGGAATATTAGTCTCAAATGTGTTTCACAAGTTTTGTCGATATTTTTTTTGTGAATTTATACCTTTGATATAATTTTTATTGTTATTTGAAATATACCAATTACAAGTCCTTTAAAGTCTCTTTCTCAGTGTGTATATTTTACTATGGACTAACATAATCTACAACACCTGATCTCACCTCCTGTATTTCCTCGATAAATCATGCCTGTACAGTATTTACCATACTTATATCATGGATTGGTAACTACGTAACAAGCTGTTATATGTATTTTTTCAGGAGCTTTCCTTATTCCATTCCTGTTTTTCCTGTTGACATGTGGACTACCGCTTTACTTTTTGGAAGTTTCCTTGGGACAATTCACAGGAAAAGGTGCTTTGAATGTGTGGGAGGCCTGTCCACTTTTAAAGGGTAAGTTTCAAATATCGGTATATTCAATGTAGTTACCGAATGTATGACATCAATACATTTAGTGGTTAAGGGTAGCCTGATGATTTTAATATATTTGAAGGGTAGCGTTGGATAAATGCAGTTCCAATTCTAATGTACTTATTGAAAATATAATTGTGTTTTCGTATTTGTGTTTTTTAAAGATATCTTTATATTGCTTGCTTACCAAATCCTAAAAAGTTTGATTGAAATGAGTTAGAGTTAGACTTGTTTTAATTTGTAGGTATAATGTTATGTTTTCACCGATCTGTTTGGACTTGGATACTTTAACTAGCGGATTTACACATCTGGTATCCACCATAACATTAAGTATACAACGCCACATAATGAACTGGAATCTGATATACATTAAACTGGTGACTGCCATTAACTTCAACTTAAATTATCCACACTCCCCCAATCAATTATTGATGTGCTTTCAGTATACTAAATACATGTAAACAGTGTGTAAAACGTCAATTGATTGTGTTACAACCAATTGTCGTCTTGATGTCGACTGTATGATTTAAGTACCGGGTATTTCGTTACAGGCTGATTATTTATACTATACTTAAATAATATTTCGGATGGGTAGCATTCTTTAACTTAACTAAACTCCCCAAAAGCCAAGAATTTATACAGATGTTACACGGAGACCTATTTAAGAATACCAATAAGTTTTTCTTTTTGACCTTGTATTATACTCCTTGTTTGTTTCCGCAAATGATTCACAAACTAAATATACGAGAGACTATTTATGCACTATATTTAGCCCTCAGGAAATAGTATTTGCCGTATCTCCCATAGCCACGGTATCAAATTGTTAATTTTCACTAAAATATTCAAAAAGAAAGGACGAAAGAAAAAAAAAGTATAAACATTTTTCTATTTTGTCGGATTTTGTCGGATGGAATCGTCATTTGCTTGTCACATCTACTGCTCTATTCTTATTCTAAGTTTCACTTAACGAACAGACATTCTGTCGGAAAACAACAGAGGGTCTTCGTATGGTAAATACAAGAACAATAACTAAAGTTATTAACGCCAGGCATGTGCATTGTCGACTTTCTCACATGAGACGGCTCTCGACTAATCACTGACTGAGGTATAATAAATGATTTTGTCGACATTTACTACCTTCGTTTTGACGCAAGTGTAATAGAAATTGTGCAGAGAAATGAAATAAAGTTATAACTAATGACATATATTGTGCATCATATACTCTCGAAAAGTTCAAGGGTATCCCGCTAGAATGTTTATTTCAGTACTATAAGAGACACGAACAAGAAACAAAACATCTGATATACCATTTCTTTGGAATGTTTGATTAGCTTTCCCCCCATATTCTCTCAATGTACTTAACCATGGACATTACAACTATACAGGGGATCTTCAGCAAGAAAATATTTCCATTTCCATGGAAGTTCAAATATATTGTTATTTAACTGAATATCGATTACTTTCACAGACACATGAAGGTTTACTTGTAGCTTATACGAATTTGGGTATTTTGTTCCCCCCCTACCGACACCATCATTTACTTTGTAATAACATAAGCATTCTCTTCAAAACGTGACGACCGAATAACTTGAAGTATCCCTCATCCGTTACACTTTGAACCTATTCTACAACTAAGTGAACATATTTTTGCCACTTAAGTGTGGGTTTGAATTTTCAAATATATATCACTTGAGATGAAATACTTTGGTTTACAGAAAACCAAAAGTAATACTTATAAACGTATTTACAGCAATCAAATTAAACATTGGTAATAAACTGACTGTACAACGTTTTCCCCAAAATTGTCCAAACCAAACACAGATCTCACAAACCTCTGGGAATCCGGAGGTGGGATCAAATGCCATGGAGTCGAATATGCAATTTAACATTCCAGATTTTGGAGCGTGGTATTGTTAGACGACAAAACTTTTATCATTTTATTTGGACTATATAATTCATTTGTAAAACTTTTGTATCTGCATAAAAAGAAACACATTATTTTTGTCATCACTCACATTAATCATTTTTCGTTACACTGTTAAGATTTTCTTGTAAAATGTATAAATTCATTGATTTCGGTCCTCTAAATTTGAGCATGTACTAAAACAATGTTTTAATATTTCTGAACTTTTCTTCAAATGAGCAATAATTTTCATTATTACATATAATTGTCTGCCATCAATATACAAAATGCCGAGTTGCAGCATAACTTATATGTGCTCAAAATATTTACATGAGCTTGACTACTGAGTTAATTAAGGGACTTTGGACCAAGGACGACATCACTAAAATACAAACTGAAGCATAAGATATAATTGAAAATATTATGACAGTAATGCGTCCCCTTAGTACCTGACTTTTTTCAACTTCCATAACGTGGTGTCTAAAATATGTAATGCATAAATCACGCACAGTGCATACGTGTTCTGATTCAATGTAAAACACGTCTGTAGCAATCAGTACCTCTTTTCCCCTCGTTAATGTTTTCTTCTAAAAGATTGATTGCCAGTAAATGGATCCTTTTTTCTGTGTGTGTCTGAATGCATTTGTGTCTTTGTTTTATATTCTACGGCATACATTCAGCAGAGTGGATCTCCTATCTTTTTAAGTTATAAAAAATGAAATTTGAATTGAATAGAACTAACTTAAACTCAATGTTAAATTATGTCTGCTTCTTTATCAGATATTTGTTTTACTGTAAAATGATAATTCGATTGACAAAATGTAAACTCCAGGAAATAAGAAACGTAGAAATAAAGATGCTATTTAAGATCCTCGTTTTGTTTTAGTTCTGTCCGTATTCAATGATTCATTTGGTAAAGTGTTTCTAATTTTGTTAAACGAAAGTGAAATTTACAATCCAGATTAATAAATCATGGACATTTATTCCATCCATTAGGTTATGTGCTATGGTGATTTAAACGGGAATTGAAGATGGAGAAATATAGTTTCTGTCGCAAAGGGCGAAAATAACCCAGGGCGAAAATGTCCGGGTATACCGTATTTATGATATACTTACTACCATAAGGATGGAATTTGGCATAGTCTTTGATTAGAATTACTGGAAACTGGTACCACTTTTAAAATGTATAAAACAGAAATCGACATGTATTCCTGTACCAGTCCTTAACTTGATCCAGTTTTATTATGTCGAATCACCATCAAATAAAGTACCTTGTTATCAGCATATTATAAACTACTACAGTGATCTTTCGTTTAAGTAGCACCTTTTCTCAAAATATTTTGAACTCTTCCAAATCTTACGTACTTGTCTTTGTGACAGATTATTCTCATGCCACTGAGGCTGTACATTTCGGTTTTGTTTGGATTTGCTTATATACCTTTAGAATTATCACAATTGAAATCGATATCAACTTAATAAGATATGTAATAGACAGTACAACATCCTTTTTAAAGCAACTATTTAGGCCACCTTTTCCGAATTATTGTGGTACTATATTTATATTCTCAAATATTTTTACAGGGATCGGCACTGGGATGATCGTTTTCCTAGTAATCGTTGGACTGTACTACAACATCATTATTGCCTGGTCTCTTTACTACCTTGGCAGTTCCTTCATTAGTCCGCTGCCGTGGTCAATTTGCGATGGGGATTGGAATAGCCCTGGCTGCCTAGCAACGCGGTTAAAATATTCAGGTTCAAATGTCAATTACACAACCGGAAATTCATCTTTGTATGACTCTAATATGACAGTCATAGAAATGTTCTCCAATGGTACCAAAACTGATTACTCAGTTATTTCATCCGAGGAGGAATTTTGGCAGTGAGTGAAAATGCACGTATTAATGTCTTACAATGTGATACTAATTATGGCCTTATTAAACTTTCCATCATTATTTCGGAACCGCATTTGCATTTCAGATGTCTTTTAATTTAGCGAATAGGCATTGAGTGACAAAATATATAATTTAATTATAGTAACAGATAAATCTAGATACGTAAGTTTTTTATTAGATTATAAATAATACATAGGTAAATCTATGGAGAGGGCGAAGGCATTCATCAACAGTTTTACATGTTCAGTTAATCCCTTTGGTGATTCCATGGTGTTGCCCTCTGCCGGTGGCAACACGACATAATCCCCAAAGGGATTAATATTCAGTGTTTTATCACGTAAATGTCCCTGTCATTCACTCATTGTTTTAAACAAAATATTGAGTGGCTGACTGTTTCCGTGGTGCTAAAACTTCAATTGAATATATGTGGTATTTATTAGTCATGAATTAAATGCACAGACATGTTTTATGCTATATATATTTCTCTATGCCAGCGTATCCATCATTTCGTGCAGTTCACATTACCAGAATAATGGAGGCGATTCGTGGTCGGGTTTGATGTAAAACCCTAGTCGTTATGGCCTAGTTTCGGTCTACAAAACGTTTCTTAGTGTGGTAGTTTATTACTTCGTTTGCAATGCGCTTTTAAGTAGTGACTTTGCATTTCCGACATTTTGTTTATGTCACGCACTAATTCCCGATGTGAGCAACATTTTTACCATTAGTAGTACGGGTCCCCGGATTTAGTAGGAATAAAAAATGTGAGCTTCTCTACATATATGAGGCCTTCGCCCTCTATAAAGGTTGTACAAAACATATTATTTATGTTTGTTTTGCGTAATTGAAGTGCTAAAACGTTTACTATTTAGAAACATCACTTATTTGTCACGTATTCCATTCTCTTCTGAGCCTGCTTCCTCTTTACTTTTTAAAAATTATTGATCGATTTATTTAGTAAATCATTTAAATCATTATGATAAAGCTTACCATGTTATGTACGTAAATGTGCAAAACATAAACACACACACACGCGCACACACACGTGTGTATTTATATATAAACTGGTATATAATTCTCATAGGAACAAAGTTTTGAGCATCTCCGGTGGACTACACGACATAGGAAGTATCCCATGGCATATGGCATTGTGCTTCCTCGCAGCATGGATAATCGTCTACCTGTGTCTTATAAAGGGAGTGAAATCAGTCGGGAAAGTATGTACTCTCAATAATAAAAAATCATACACACGCAAGCAAATTTACATACAATCAAGCATCTACATTTAACACAAAACACATATATACACACTCAAAGAAACATACACACAATCAAATACACACTTTTTTTAAACACACAAACAGACAATGCACTCACTTAAAACTCAGACAACACATTGATACATAAACACAAATTCAAAACACACAAACAAACAAATATACTTTTAATATATACACTTTAACACAAAAACGTATACACTTATTGTGTAGTACAATCAAATATACATATGCATATGCAAACACACATTTCAATTTGTAGATTAATGCTCATTTTAATCCATAGATTCTGTTACCAAATAATTATACGAAGTATGTGAAACTAGTAACAAAAACCGACGACGGAGTAGAGTACACACACAGTCGATTAAGTATGGACGTAAACAGTAATAAATCATTTTTATGATAACGTTTTACGAAAATATTTATTTTAAAATGTTACATGATTAAAGAAATATATATATATATATATATATATATATATATATTCTGTATTGTAACTGTATGGTATATATATATATATATATATATATATATATATATATATATATATATATATATATATATATATATATATATATATATATATATACAATACAGAGTTCAATACGCCCGTGCAACACGTAATGTCGTATTGCACATAGTTGGATAGAGAAATTTCGCTGGATCTACTTTTCTTAATGACATTCATGTCAACCAAATTATTTGATGGCGTCGTTATAAGCGGAATAAATTTTAAATTTGTGTATACATATAGATAAATAAGCGACATATAATAAAAATAAAACCACACACATGTTTCTATTCGTTTCATTAGACTGCACTTGATCGTTGTAGCGGATGGATACAACGAGAGCTAAGTAGTGCAGTCTGATGATACGGATGGAAACATATATGTAATTTATTCTATATATTTAGTTATTCCTTTCATGATACGGATGGAAACATATATGTAATTTATTCTATATATTTAGTTATTACGTTTACACCATTGTGATTAAACATTTATCATACATCGTCAAGCACAATATTTATTTATATTCTTAATTTAGTTGTTGAGTTATTGAGTTCATGAAACATAATAAATCACAAATAAAAATTTATAGCATTTCTGCGAAAACTGGTAGCGATAAAACACAAAGTTATCAACTATCATACACTAAAGTAACATCAAAGACACACAGGAAACATATCAAAATATTAATATAATATGCGTTTTTAATGGGGCATTGGCTGTGTTTTTTTTAAACAATTTTCTTTCCTTTTTAACTACTTAGATAATTATAAAATAACATGAAAGATATATACACAACCATGGACATTTTTAAATTCTATAAATTATATACATTTATATTATATACATTTTGTAAAATAAATGCTTGAAAAACCCAGTTTGGCACTTTCTAACTTGCAATTCATTAACCCAACTTTACTATTTGTATATGCATACCACACTGACCTTATTTTCACGAAATATACAGGAATATGATATATTATGCCTATGTATATACAAATATTAAAAGTATTAAATATCGAAATAATTCCCGTGTTTGAAATATATAACTGTATAGGTATTCAGTATTTAGTGTTACATGCGATAAACACAATTTTATCCATCATATATTTTACAGGTGGTCTATGTAACTGCATTGATGCCCTACATCCTCCTGACGGTAATTCTCATCCGGGGACTTACATTACCCGGATCGTTAAATGGAATCATTTATTACATAAAGCCCAATTTTTGGAAACTTCTTCGGACTCAGGTTTGTTCACAAAATATATATAATATATTTTATCCGATTGCACAATATATTTAAGGTATATTTCCTGTAATAAAATATAGTGTCGTTTCACCACCTTGTTTCAATTTCTGGGCTTAAAACTAATAACTCTAAAATTGGGTAATGTCGAGATAATTGAACCAGATCTTCGTTCTGGTTCGGAGAGTGTCGGCGATTGTCTCTTTTGTAAAACGTGAAATAGTAGGGATGCGTCCTACTTTGACATTTTAAATACTAAAACCACAGGCAGAAAGTTAAATGTTCGATGGCGGTTGTTGAGTAGTATCTACCAAATGTGACGACGATTTATTTCTCAAATACGACTGGTCAACAGGGAATGTTCACTTATCTATTGCACCTGACTCCAAATCTAAATTTGCAGAAGTCCATGTTTGTCGAAAGTTCACTAGATTTGTATTTTGTGTCCTAGATATCTTGAAAATGAATACCTTGTTAACTCTAATTCTCATAATTTTTTCTGTCTCAATAATCCAACATGACAATAAATAAAAGATGTTCTTGGCGTGATAACCGCTAATTCTATGTAAACTACCGCTAACTATCAACGTGTATATGCAGAATTTCTGAAATAAATGTATGACTTCTCTATAAACGTTAGCATTTACCAATGAAATGTAACATAATCGAAAGAACATACTACAGAGAAAAACATGTTAAATTCCCCCAATGTTTCTTACATTCAAATAGCTGGATTGTTCATAGACAAAAAAGCGACACTGTCTTAGAACCATAACGATTTGACTGTAACAAACAAAACAGACGGTATGTGTATAAACAGTAATTATAAACAGTAATTTATATAGTTTACAAAATCACCCGTATATTTAGTATTTTTCACATTCAGTGGACGTGGATCCCAGACACCAGGATAAGAATTATCAGTATGTTTCACTTTATTGTCAAATATCATTAACAACACCAACAATATAGTTTTACAAAGAATGCCAAAAAACCATCGTTTTTATCATTACGACTTTATCAGTGGAGCTTGAATTTGATGTAAATGTATATTTCCGATTTTTTATGATAGTTGTATATTCATCTTTATTCTTGCTCAAATATTCTAATCTTTAAACGGAAAGTTGAATTTGTAAGCTCTTTTTTTCTGTAATACTTGGAATGTTATGTATGCAAATTTTTTCCAGGTTTGGATAGAAGCAGGTCTACAAGTGTTTTATTCACTGGGTCCAACATGGGGACCATTAATTACTATGGCCAGTTACAACCATTTTGATAATAATTGCTATAGGTAAATACATACTCCATAGATTTGTTGATATCTTATATGTGTCACGTGTGTACGTTTGATAAATGTACATTTATATTTTTATCAACATAATTCGAGATATTTACCTTTATCATGCAATAACTACTTCTACTTCTAATACTATATTACTCAGTTATAAATATATATTTCGACGGAAATAAAAATAAATATATGTACACAAATATATATAATAAAAACATAGAGTATACTTAAAAAGAACTACAATTTATAATTATGAGATTATCGTAATAAGGAATATGATATAATTGCACCAATAGATCTCCAACACTTTGCTACTTATTTTAGGGATTCCATAGCATTAACGATGGCGGGAGAAGGTACCAGCATATTTGGAGGTTTTGTTGTTTTCTCGGTGTTGGGGTTTATGGCACACAAAGCTAACCTGTCGGTGGAGGACGTAGTTAAATCAGGTATGTATCTCCGTCCATCATATTATGTAGGCGACTGTTTATATAGATAGTTGATACACATTGTAATCACACCAAAACCTGTCACTTTACATTCATAATTCTGCGGCCGGTATAATTATTTTGATTGCAATTACAGTATTTTCAATTAATGGAATCTTGGATTGTCTGTTCCGTAGTAGTTGTTGAGTCGTCTTCACCGATCAAGACGAAGATTCATTCCTCGATTTTTAAAATTTTTTATCAACTGTGGTCTCGCCGCGGGTATGACCGGTCCGCAGGGGATGAACACTCCTACATGACACCGGAGCCACATTGTATATTGTCTCATCAACCTTCTTTCGATTAATACTTTGGTATCTACGCTTTTCATTTTGTGTTCAATCATTTGGTTATCTGATCGTTTTATTATAGTTTTCTTGTTTGCTATTTATTTATTGCATTATTCGTATACATTTGGTTCATTTACAGTTTTTGTCAAATTAAGAACCAACAAAATGAAAATACAATTGCAATAAAATAGAATTAATTAATGCAATGCTTTATGTTTAGGTCCCGGACTTGGTTTCGTGGCGTATCCAGAAGCTATAGCACAACTTCCGCTACCAAATGTTTGGGCAGTGCTCTTCTTTTTCATGCTATTTACTGTAGGTCTGGACAGTCAGGTAGTAGATCGCTTCTAGTAATATATTATAATTTATTATATTAGTGGTCGCATGACTGATCGTACAAATTTATTTACAATTTACAGTTCTGTTTTGCTTTGTTCTGATATATACTGTATAAATACATAAGGATATGTAGTCTGATATAAATAAATAATAATATAATTGAATCATTAAATAATACAAAATCAACATCATGGCTAAAGCACAGTTAAAGGAATTGTACTCACAATAACAGTGCTTACACCAAATTGTTTCATTCGAAACCACCGTGTTTTAAATTGGTTATAGATCGATATTTTCATTATTTATAACGTATTTGTATTAGTCAATTGACTTATCGACAAATGTTTGACACGTGACTCTCAATGTGTATTTTGACGTCATTCGATTGTGATGTCATAACACACAAATGATTATTGTCCCATTTAATTATAACGCCATGGTCGAAAAGTCTGCCAAACGTTGTGTCGGACCTTTCGTGACAGGTCATTAGACTAAATTCTTAGTTTATTTTGATTGTATAGCTAACATTTTCATTTTCAGTTTGCAGTTGTCGAAGTAATATGTACTGCTATTACTGATTCCTGGCCCAAAACGCGCAAACGACGGTCTTTGATTACGGCCTTTGTTTGCGCTTTGGGATTTTTAATTGGTTTACCGATGTGTACCGAGGTAAGTGGGTTAACTTTTCGCATATATTTTCAAGTCAATTATTGTAGAGATGAATTATCAAACATTTATAATTAGATTGTTTTTATACAAGGTAAAGTTGTGCAATTCAAATACGGCAATCAATCACTTGTTATTTTATTTCAGTATCTCTTTTTGGCTCATCATTACCAATGATGTAATTGCATTGCGATCGTATTTTCTTTTGTATTTGAAAGCTTTATTCACACCTTATGATGACGGATATAAAAACAGTCTGCCGTGGTGGAAATATATTCATGAAGCAAAATTTTAAAAAACAATAATTAATAATTCGATTCATTACGAAAAATGGTTCAACGATAACATTATATCAAATTACGCTTGATTGCAATTCGACAATAATTTATATCCTTGTACTATATTACAGTTATGATAAAACGATCTAGCATCTGAAATCTCTTTTTTATATTTATTTTCAAATATTCGTCGTTCATTATTGCACAAAGAATGATATTTGAGGGATTATAAATACAGTTTGTCAATTACATTGAATTACTGACCGAAAATTAAGTGTCTGAGAGTAAACTTGACAATTTCAGTGCTGCCCATTTGATTCTATTTCATTAATTCATCTCTGTTGTATCAGGGAGTTACTATCAGGGTGAATGCTCGCTTTATTACACATTGCACTGTTAACAGCATTTAAATTCTAAAAATTTTCTAAACCTAAGATAGTCATTTTTACAGTGGTTACTCTTAGACGGATTTCGGCTATACCTTTAGAGATATTATTTGGCCTTGTATGATACCATTTTATCTTTAGAAAAAATCACATACTTTTCAAATTGGAGCTCAACTGATGAAGTCTAATTGACAGAAACGATATCGTCTTGAGCATTGTAACTTTGGTATTATGTTTATAATATTTCTATCTATTTCATAGGGGGGAATGTACATATTTCAACTCGTGGACTGGTATTGTGCGTCATTTGCCTTACCGTTGTTTGGATTACTGGAATGCCTAATTTTCGGATGGATTTACGGTGAGAAATACTAACTTTGAGACATAGAAATGCAACGGTACACATTTAAATAAATTCCGGTATGAAACAGTGTATATATATATATATATATATATATATATATATATATATATATATATATATATATATATATATATATACGTACCTTATCCTGTAATTAAGCCTGTACACCATGTTAAGATGTCTTTAATGATGTCAGTATTGTGAGTGATGGATATGATAAAATGAAAATGTTTTTATCGATCAATTGTTTTCGGTGATATTATCTCGAGATATGTGAATTTTGATACAGATGTGATACAAATGTCTCACATGATAAAAACGGAAAACAAATGTCTCAAACGGTAAAAATGGGAAACAAATGTCTCACACGGTAAAAATGGGAAACAAATGTCTCACACGATAAAAATGGGGAAAATGTCTCACGCGATAAAAATGGTAAACAAATGTCTCACGCGATAATATGGAATGCAAATGTCTCACATTATAAGAATGGGATATAATTTTCTCACGTGATTAAAATATAATACAAATGTATTGCTTGATAAAAATGTGATATAAATGTCTCACTTGATAAAAATGTGATACAAATGTCTAACGTGATAAAAATGAGATACAAATGTCTCATGTAATAAAATTGGATACAAATGTCTCACGTGATAAAAACTGGATACAAAAGTCTCGGGTGATTCTCACACTGGACTTACGAAGAAAGTAAATGGACAATTACAAGTTTTCGATATCCCTGTGTCATAAAATTGTCAGTGAGTAGTTTACATTTGTATATGAAATGTTCATATGTTGAACACGCGCTTGCATATCGGATTATTTGTGAAATATAAACTCCATATGCGGGTGACTGTGGGGTATTTTCTACTTAAATGTGGAAAATTTACGATGGTAAAGCTGAAATCGTCGTATTTGTCGTATGGCTTAGTTGCCAATTTCCTGTATGTGTCTATAGTAAGCAAACTGGCGCAATCTGCTTTACTGTATCACAAATTGTATTGTTTCCACTTTTGACGTGCTATAGCTTTACACCTAATTATCTACATGTTTAAAAACACAACGAGTCTAAATTGGATCATAACAGGGTTAAGATACTTGTTTTCGGCAACAAAATATAATATATACAGTAATACATGAAGACACGCGTTACCTGTGCATTTCTATTCTTTTGGAAAATAGTCCGTATTGTTTAGTTTTTGCAACTTTAAATGTTTTTTTTATTTACAGGAGCCGAGATGTTTTCAAGAGACATACATATAATGTTGGGCCGTGGCGTCCCTGTCGTCATTAGATTACTTTGGTGTATTGTTACACCGGTTCTGTTGCTGGTAAGTCACTCAGTGATCCATCAAATCTCCAAGGTAGTCTTAAGGATTTGACGTTTGTTACATTAATTTCGAATATATCAAGACAATTCCGGATTAACAAATATTACGCAATTTTCCCCACAGAAAACTGATATGGCAAAACAATTATTCAAAGCATTGATACCCTGATAAGTTATCACTGTAACAAAGTTACTGGACATCGAAATGCATTGAACCATTTAGACGAACATGATTTGGCTGTTGGTCGATTTGGTTTCGAATTCAGGTTTTTGTTAGTTATCATTTTTCTCAAACCTACGGACATTGAATTGATTTAATTAACAGTTTAGTGAACTTTCTTTTATACTCCATTTTGATTAATCTTTTTAAAATTGTAATGCTAAATGACAATGTCGAACTTTTATTATTTAGAGATTGAAAATGGACATATTTTATTTTGTTTTTGAAATTTATTTGCGTCTCTGGGGCAAATTTTGGGCGTTGCCTTCAGTGGCTTGATACAATATTTAACATGCTTTGTATTCCAAGCAAACCCGCTGTACAGATCGTGTAGACAGTATAACTATTCGATATCCCTTTACGGAATCGAGCTTTGTGTAACTGAGTTCAAATGATAGTATAATAATATCTTCATACACAGTCTGTGTGTAATATAAGTATATATATATATATATATATATATATATATATATATATATATATATATATATATATATATATATATATATATATATATATATCTGTTTGGCTCGGATGGAAATGTTCCCAATTCATTGGGCATAAAGAGTCGCGTTACCATCTTCCAAAAGCAAAAGATAGACGACAATGCTGTGTACGGTGACAATTGAAGACATTTCCTAAATGACAATATGGTACTCGAGAAAACATTTATTATGTTTAATACTGACCTACTTATCAATAATAAACAACAAAAAATGCGGCTTCCTGATATTTATTCCAAAACATTTGAGGTCATCATTAAAACCCCACCGACAACAGGCTTCAGAGGACCAGCCCACTGTTGTATCGCTTTCGTAACATTTCAGGATAAAGATCATTATATTTGTGGATTTAAAATAACAGATATTGATTATTTTTTATTTTAGACAATTTTGGTGTTCACAATGGTTACGTACACACCACCTACGTACGGCGATTACGTGTACCCAGGATATGCGAGAGGAATTGGGTGGATCATTGCCACTCTCCCGCTTGTTCCATTACCAGTTTATGCTTTCCGTGCATTTAGAAATGCCAGCGGTGAAACATGGACTGAGGTAAGTATAATATTGTAGTTATAGGTTTACAAAAAAGCAAAATAGCATCTTGGGAATCCTAGATATGACCACTGTATTACGATGATTGATTGATGAAGCTCTATATGCCACAATTTGTTTTATTTTGGTATCTTTTTGCTCACACTACATTGCTTTATTTCTGTTGTATAGTTTTGTTTTGAAGTTAAATTTTAAATTCTGATATATATTAAATTTTAAATTCTGATATCTTAATAAAGTAATATAGTAGTTGATAATGGCAACGTTCTATGAAATGTTTGGTATAGTTTTATACTCATGTGATATCATAAACTTTGTGTATCATTTATAACTCTACCAATATCAATTGATAAATGTATACAAACCTAATGCGTCTACATCAAATAATATAGTAGTTGATAATGGCAACGTTCTATGAAATGTTTGGTATAGTTTTATACTCATGTGATATCATAAACTTTGTGTATCATTTATAACTCTACCAATATCAATTGATAAATGTATACAAACCTAATGCGTCTACATCAAATCAGAGCAGGGAGACAGGCTAGTAGACCATTTTCGAGTTATCTTGTTACGTCACGATTCGTCATAACAGAGTGCGGTTTCAAAGCAGGGCATCAATATATTCCGGATAAGCAGTTTATTGCCTATTTGGTCAGGGATATTAATATCATGAAGTAATAGATGCCAGATTTGAAAATTCAGTAATGCATTTAGTAATGTTTGATTTTGTACATACTTTTGGAGATGGACAGTATTGTTTGGATTCTCGAAAGTATTCTGATGTGCCTCTTTATGTTGGAATACCAATGTAGCTATATTTGGTCTTTAGTTCACATCTCTCTCTCTCTCTCTCTCTCTCTCTCTCTCTCTCTCTCTCTCTCTCTCTCTCTCTCTCTCTCTCTCTCATCTCTATATATATATATATATATATATATATATATATATATATATATATATATATATATATATATATATATATATATATATATATATATATTGTAATTCAAATACTAAATAATGCAGTTGAGTACACATTAAATTCCTTCAGATGTAACAAAAGTCTTAAAGGTGCATTAACTGCGTTTCTTTTCAAAAGATTTTCTTTCATTTTTGCTACTTATATTGACATATATATACACGAGCCGAAAATTCTTAAATCCCTAAAGATGTGAAAAGTTCTATAAAAAGTCATGTAATTGATTAATTTAATCTTACTATTTGTATATGCATACGAGACTGGACCTGTCTTTATTTTCACAAAAATATAGATATATAAGACATTCTATGCCTGTGTTTGGCTCTTGTTATTTATCGTACATCAAGTACGAGTAGTAAAAGTAGACAAAAATCGAGATAATATGTTTGGTGAACACAGCTAATGCCCATTTGATCATTTTTTCATTTTGACAGAAGCTGCAAGACAGTATCCAACCATCGGAAAAGTGGATGCCAAATCAACAGGAAAAAAGAAACAGCTACATAAAACAAGACAGAGAATATAGGTGTGGAATGTTAGGGAGAATTAAATTAAACATTTTGGGACATCTATGATGCACGTGCAGTAGAATTTTCAATTTAGTCTGTTATCATACTCATCTTGAACATATAATGTATTTGATAGTTCAGGATATTATTTTACAGTATTTTAGTGTTTCATATTCTAGTCTTTTAATACTGCTTTAAACCCATTTTGACATGTGTTGTCCCCCTTTTATGGTGTTGACTAGTTGTTAACGGTTTAAGAGAAAACCTCGTCATAATGCAACACAGAACTGATCTCAGACCACATATCAATTTCCAGTAAAGTGACATTTTTTTTAAACTCGATTACTTAAAGTTAAAGCGGGGATGTGAACCCGGCTGTCAGTAGGAAAGTAATTATACAAGATCGAAGCTGTTATGAAAGATCCCGACATAACATACTTGAACAGAGATAAAATATATATCACGTGAAACTTGATAGATGGCATTAATATCACTGTCTCCACCTCGAGTCTTCGCCTTATTTATCAAATTCTTGAAATATTAGCCAGTTTAGTCGATTATATTTGCAAGTCATTTGTATTCAATAAATATTATGCTGTTAATCTATAATCATCTTTTCCTCTGCGTCGTGAGCATCAAATTCATTGATGGAAACCGAGTTACATGAATTATTAATTGATTGACAACAAGTGTTTACGACGATGTTATATTAATTAAAGAATAGAAATTTAAACTGTTTTCTTATCCTTTTTATGACTTAATCATCAATTGGTGTGATGTTGCTTTGACGTGATTTAGTGAGCAACGTGACTACTTAATGTGTGTGTGTATGTGTGTGTGTATGTGTGTGTGTATGTGTGTGTATGTGTGTGTGTGTGTGGCTGGCTGGCTGGCGTGAGTGTTCCGTATTCCCAACGGATTTTCAAGTGCTACTACACTTTTACAATCTAACATAGGTAATCCAATTTCTAATCTTAGACATTTACACTACATCTAGGCATAGAGCTGTGCGGACACAGGGGGTGAAATTTCATGTCTGAAAATCTAGCACAATCGGCGATCGAACCAGGAACCTGTTGAAGACAACTACCGACGGATTTACTCTGTCTGCTAGTTTTCGGGGATAGGCAATAATCTGGACAGTCGAGGTTAATAATAACTAAGTTAAAGCAACATATTATTTAATATAATGGCAAACCCACTTGATGGCAGTTGGCGTTTATGTCTGTGGATACTTTAAGTGTAAGAACATTCGTGCAGATAAAACGTACAACAGGCAAATATTTCTTTAATAACTACGGTATACTCGTAGAGAATACACAATATTGAAGGCGATGAAGACTGAATTTTAAAAAGTGTATACAATGTTAATAGTGTTATGTAACGTAAATTTAAGATTGTATAAACGAACTGTTCAGAAAAGAAAATGATTTATTTTTTTCCAACAGAACAGTTATGAAGGAAACATGTAATCAAATGCATCCTTGCGAAGGACGATGAATAAAAAGGAAATACAATTTAGTTCCGACTGAAAATAATAATAATAATTTTGAAAATGATATTACTACGGTAAAATTCAGATGTGTTATGAAATAATTTATCTATTTATATAAAATTGTGTCAGGCACTATACTAGAAAATAAATAGAAATTCTAAAAAAGTGATAATAATAACTTAACTTTTAAGTAGGACAACACGGATTTTTGGAAAACACGTAATGTGTGAAGGCGGAGCAACCATAGAAAATCCTAATTGATAAAATGTTATTGATATTGAAAACATAATATTACAAAATTGAAAGTTGAAGTACAAAGTAAAACCGCAGTTGTCATTTGTCAGAGGAAGAAATGAAATAATTTACAAAAACAGGAATTCTATTTATTAGCATTGCCATATACAATGTGGATCTTTAACAAAATTGTATTGAATGTGAATGTGTTAGTAGAGATGTATATATCAGCTGTTTAACTAATATTGTCATTTTAAAGGATTACAAACCAAAATCAAGAATTTAAATGATATACATGTATGTCCGTATGTTTGTAGTTTGGAATAACATAAATTCTAAACCGTTGTGTCATGACAATGATATTTGCTTTGTTTTATTTTTCAAAGTACTGGCCTTCTCCAGAAAATGAATGTAATAAGGTTGCAATACAAAAGTAATAATGCTAAGAAGGTTTTCTCCAAGTATGGATATATTTCATACCGATTTACAAACGAAATTAATTACGCTTGGATTTGAAATGTATTATTTTCCAATAAAATGACTTAATTCTAAGTAAATAAAATTTTATTCCATTGTGAATCGCAAAGAGAAGATTGGATGAAGGTCCATGTTTATTCCATAATCATCAGATTTGTATGTTGTCGCGTACAAATCCTGGAGATTAGTAATTTAGTGTCTGGGATTTTTTATTGAATTTCTACTGCGTTATATAAAAACACATATTTTTATTTTCAACATTAATGGTCTTCACACCACATTCAATATCCTTTACGCTATACGGCGATGGTCAAGTCTAATGGGGAAACTTGCTAAAATTTACCCAGAAGAAGACAACGGAGCAGGAAACTGGCAAACAATTTTTACCAGTGGACCTTGAACACTCGAACCTAGAAGTGAAAGACGTTATAATTTAAATCACGATGCTAAAACATCGGCAAATGATGCCACTTTCTATGAAATTTATTAATCAACTTAGTAGATTGTTACCTATATGCAACACGTATAACTAAAATCGAAACAGTGCCTATTACAGCAATCAGTGATTTAACCATTCAATCCAAGATGGCTGACTGTTTTCAGGAAAAATCACGTACATTGGTACAGATAATCAACTGCCCATTTTTTTATTAAATAGACTATGGGTGATTTTCAGGAAATCGATATTTATAATACAGGTTTAGTTGGATCATCTAAAAACAATATACACATAAATATTTTCTATGCCAAGTTGTTTAATACTATGTTCATGTATTAAGACAATGGTGTTTTCATAATAGGCCGGTTATATGTCTTCAGGCTCGGGCCATTACTTACAACCTCAGCCATTATCACAGTAAAAGGATCATTTAGAGACAGTTGATTTTGTTCAGTGTACAGACTAACTAAGTCGTATTGGAAATTTATTCTCTGTCAGATGTGGGTTATTTGATTCGGATTCTTGCATGCATGATTTAGGTCAGGGTAAATACACGTGACTATTTCAACCAACATCGCTTTGATACCAAGTGCTTAAATTCTAAACAAAATTTGACAATGTGGCGTAAGGTTTGCTGTGTTATCAACAGTTTGGCACACATTCAAAACAAAATGCCAAAAAGTAAGTAGTTACTTGCCTTTGCATGGATATCACATTTTTAGTAAAACAACCTAAATTGACTTTTGATCCATTTTTAACCCACATCTATTTTTTCAGCAATTTCCCAGCTTGTTGTAAACATTTTCATCAAACTGTCAGGGTTCTCAGATAGTCTACAAATGATGCATACATCACAGGCTTATCTGAAAACAACAAGATCAGCAACCGGTCACATAATACTTCCACATCTGTGGAATATAACACACTTCTAAAAACCTGTTATAAATAATTCTGACTTTTTCTTATAAATGATGTCAGTAAAGAAACAAATCACATTGGAAACTTTTTAGTTTTGCGATGTCGGTTAAGTTCAGTATAAACACAGTTCAAATCGGTACTGGTGTTAATTGATGCAATGATGCGATAGAATTAAGTTAGAATTTATCTATTGCAATATTTTCAGAATTATAAAACAAAGGAATAATGACATTTGATAAAATGTTTCTTTAGCGTACTACATTAGGGCAAATCTATTTGACGGACGTTAATTCTAATTGTGACATTAGAGACGGCAACATTCAATGACAACCAGGATCGGTGCAAAAATCATAATTACAGAAAAAATGTAATTATCAAAGCATCACAAAAATTATCTAAACCAATTTTTCTAGAATAGAATAAATTCGATTGAGGAAAACACGGTTTAACTATTTTTTGAAAATGTGGTGTAATTAATTGAGCATTTTCTTCACAAACAATGTATCTTGGACGATCTATCTTTGTTAAAAGAGAGATACTGACACAAAATCATCATCTCTGAAACATATGGCGCCACATTGAACAAAATGACACGAAAGTACACAACGCATTAAAAGGTTATATTGGTTTTAACAGTGTTAAAATATTTAGTATCAGAGAGCGATTTAATGATCCTTTTGGGTGAATGAACTAATTCTTGTATATCTCTAAATTTTGAGAGTGCTTACAACGTTCTACTGCACTGACCAATGAAAGTATGAGTAATAAACAACGATGACGTCATCGAAGTGTTTAAAGAATGGAGATGAGAATTATCAATCTTTGACAGGAAAATCTATGCCAAAAAATAAATGAATTCAGTCTATTTATTTCTCAGTTTAATAATTTTGTTACAATACGTTTTTCTTTGGTTAAACCCATTTATGTGAATTCGTGTAAACCGGAGAAAAACAGGGTTTCGGTCAGAAAACTAAATTTTGACTCATTATTTTTGTTTTGATGTGTAATACAATTATGACTATAGTATGAACTATTGTTCTGCCTTTAAGATAACTCAAATCTGTATCATCCTGGTATATTTTTCGCCATTATTCGACCCTTATACAAGTTCTACTTTTACATATCCATTTTTTTTCGAATCCATTGTTTGATAGAATATACAAATTTCAGATACCAAAGTATAAATCAATAGAATGTCCAGGACATAGATACAAATCCGGTAAAAATGGACAAACACGGACCTCTGGAAACCAAGAGGTGGGATCAGGTGCCATGGAGGAGTAAACATCCCCTGTCGACCGGTCACACCCGCCGTGAGTCCACAGTCTGTCTTCGAATTTCGTGGGTCCGGGTTTGCTTTGTTAGAATCTTTTTCAATTGTTGATTGCCAACTTAGCTGTGCTAAAGGATCAGTTACCTTACAAAACTCATACCATGTGATCCATTTGCCTTTTTTATTGTTGAAACTGATTAGTTTGTGCAATTCTATACAGTTATCCAATTCATAGTACTGCAAGGTAATTTTGAGCCTTCACTGGTACAAGATTTTTTTTTGAATAGTTTGAATGTGCGTTTAAAAAATAATAAAACTGAAATATTTCCAGTTATATACGACTGTTTCCTGGATGATTACACCGTTCTCTATAACATGATTTTGATAACAGAACTCTGTTAAACAATCAATACACTACTAGTGTTTCATTGTTTTCTAGAAACCAATGTTACATTTTGAAATATCAAAATAAGGCTGAATAACCATTTTCTATTTGTCCTTTCAAGGTAAATTTAGTCGAAAGAGTTTTTTTATCATATCACGTGATGACAACAACAATGTGGGCACTGACAATGATATCTTGTATATGTAGATAACACATGGGGAAATATGCATCGCATGCCTTAGTGGTCGAGGGTTGATATGGCATGCGATACAGATTTTGTCATGCTTTAATTGTTTTTATCATTCATCTAAAACCCTGGTAAATTTACAACTACAAGGTTAAATATCAACGATAAAACGTCTTTTAATTTCTAGGTTACCGCGACTTGCGTTCCTTCATGGGAATTCGCATGTGACAGGTCTAAAATTAAGGAGTATACAAATCGTTGAGACGACACTAAGGCCCTAAAACTAGCCTCCGAAGATAATTTGCTGACATAATTCGTATTTTAATGTAAATATGCTACTGAACTAAAACTAAAAGAACTATTGGGACTTGAACAATTTAAAAAATTTTAATGGAAGTATATTGGTGAAAATATAACGATCTCAGATACCGAGGTATAAATCACTAAGATATCCAGGATATCGATACAAATCTGGTAAAAATGGACAAACACAGACCTCTGGAAACCAAGAGGTGGGATCAAATGCCATGAAGGAGGAAGCATCCCCTGTCGACCGGTCACACCCGCCATGACTCCACAGCTAAGTTCAAATGAAATACGTGAATACCAAATCATCGTCACAATTGGTACTGACGTATTAACAATCGCCAACGAAACGGCAACTCAACATATCACCTACTGAAATAGAGTAATCACAAACAAGACTTTTATACCGACCGTAAAATTTGCAGAAATTTGACATCAGATGCGGTTTTCGACATCCCTGTGTCAATAATTTGTCAGTGAGTAGTTTACCTCTGTATATGAAATATTCATATATTGAACACGCCCTGGCATATCGGATCATTTGTGAAATATAAACTCCATATGCGGGTGACTGTGGGGTATTACTACTTAAATGTGAAAAATTTACGATGGGAAAGCCGAAATCGTGCTTGTCGTAAAGCTTAGTTGCCAATTTCCCGTCTGTGTCTACAGTAAGTAAAATTCAGTATCCCGAATGTTGATTATTACCGAGAAGAAATCTGTGTCTGCTATTTGACCCCTTATTACAAAGGTCACGACCGAGTTTGACAAGTTTAACAAATAAAGGAACATGTATTTCTACTATCTGTTGTCACATCATCAGTTATACGTCCAGGTGAATATGACTTGTAAAAGGATAATGACAATAATATATCTACACTTAGTGAACCTATAGAGTTATTTATTATTTTGAATGGTGGGGGAGAGAACCCGGTTACAAAGTACCCGGGAAGAGACCACCGGTCTTCCGCAAGTAAAATGACAAATTTCCTCGCAAATATTAGCTTATGTTCCAGCACTGACAGGAAGTGACAGACTACATGGTTTAAAGTATGATGCTCTTATCTATAAAGTAAAGAAATGAAAACTCCACAGGAGAATTAAATAATCATTAAAGAATCGTTTTATGATATTATCTGACACAATCTTTATTATCTATTTTGAAAATTGATAGAAATTCTAAAATGACAGAGTACTCTTTATTAAGTTGACATTTATGTTTATTTGTGTGTAATAATCTTGTCCAGGATATTAAGCTACACATGACCTGTTTAAATCAACGACTTAAAAATGACATAAAACCCTTAGTCAGTGAACGGGTGTTTTCTGATAGTTTGCTAAAATATTAGTAACATATAAGATTCTGCACATCATAGCTCGTACCTGGCACCAGTTCTTTAGATCCTGTTTGATCTATATATATATATATAATATATATATATATATATATATATATATATATATATATATATATATATATATATATATATATGCACACATACACAAACAAATACACACACAGGCACGCCACACGGATAAACTTATATACACAGTTAAAGCACAGCAATAAATAATCGTACCAGAAATTGAAACTTGTTTCTTATTACATCAACAACGGGTGCATCTACCAATTAGCAAGTACACCACTATACGACACGGACGACGGCCGTCAAACTGTGACAGTAAGCGACAGTTAACACGGGAAAAGACAAACCGTAAGTTATGTTTTATTTATTATAATCACACTTGCAAAACATAGACATAGATTTATAAATTTTTGTTTACGCAAATAAATTTAAGTAAAATATGGCTGAAACATAAAAAAATCTCAGATACTAAAGTATAAATCAATTAAATGTACATAACTTAAATACAAATCCGGTAAAAATGGACAAACACGGACCTCTGGAAACCAGGAGATGGGATCAGGTGTCATGGAGGACGGTCGACCGGTCAATTGAGTCCACAGTCATGTCCAATGCTATGTGACAGTGAATCCTTGTCACAAGTGGTACAGACGTCTCAACAACAGTCGACGAAAAGGCAATTCAACATTTCACTTAGTGAATTTCCCGTCTGTGTCTATATTAATTAAAATGTCTAAGTATGAAGCGTGTGTGCTTGATTCTGCTGTATCTTTAATTTCTAGTTCACTGGGATATATCACATTGACATATGTATGAAAATTGTAATTATTAATTGAAAATTTAAATATCGCATCAGGATAAATTTAAACACCACTCTGATTCTAAATAAGTATACGGAAGTTGATATAAAAAACATGTTGGAATTTCTAATAGACATATATTTGTAAACGTGGTCTTTCAACAAACTGTCGGCATTCCTATGGGAACCAATTGTGCTCCTTTATTGGCCGACCTGTTCCTTTATTCATACGAAGCAGACTTCATTCAGAAACTGCTGAATCAAAAGAAGAAAAAGTTAGCGGTGTCCTTTAATTTGACATTTAGATATATCGACGACGTTTTGTCAATTAATAATGACAATTTTCATACATATGTCAATGCGATATATCCCAGCGAACTAGAAATTAAAGATACAACAGAATCAAGTACACACGCTTCATACTTAGACATTTTACTTAATATAAACACAGACGGGGAATTAGCAACTAAGCTATACGATAAACGCGACGATTTTCGGCTTTCCCATCGTAAATTTTCCACATTTAAGTAGTAATATCCCTCAGTCACCTGCATATGGAGTTTATATTTCACAAATGATCCGATATGCCAGGGCGTGCACAACATATGAAGATTTCATATACAGAGGTAAACTACTCACTGACAAATTATTGACACAGGGATATCGAAAACCGCGTTTAATGTCAACGTTCCGCAAATTTTATGGTCGCTATAATAGTCTTGTTTGCGACTACTCTGTTTCACTAAGTGAAATGTTGAGTTGCCTTTTCGTTGGCGGTTGTTGAGACGTCTGTACCAATTGTGACGAGGATACACTCCACACGTGTTTCATTGGACTTGACTGTGGACTCACGGCGGGTGTGACCGGTCGACAGGGGATGCTTACTCCTCCATGGCACCTGATCCCACCTCTTGGTTTCCAGAGGTCCGTGTTTGTCCATTTTTACCGGATTTGTATCTGTGTCCTGGACATCCTATTGATTTATACTTTGGTATCTGAGATTTTTATATATTGTCTATTAGAAATTCCAGCATGTTTTTATATCAACTTCAGTTTATTAATGTGTAGAATCAGAGTGATGTTTGACAAAATAAGTATCCTGATAGCCAATCACTAGATATTTAAGTTTTTGGGTACCACCCTAGTGAAAAAACAGTTGTCTATCATGGAAAAAAGTCTTTCTTTTAATTTTTATGTGGAATAGTTGTGTAAAGAGTAGAGAAGTCATATGTTTTGATACTGTAAATTTTCTTAAAGCTGTTTAGAATTTTTTAGTATCCACATCTCATTTACTCCGATTCTGGAATAAGCAACTGTATAGTATTGTTGAAGTTTCTCCTTAACGGCTGTCAATATCTTGGTAAGGAGTAAAGATAAAGATTTGGTAGAACATATGATGGATCCTGCTATGTATCTTCGCTTTTATGGAGTTTTATGAAGTTTAGGTATCAAATATAAATATGGTAGAAGGTTTGGAGAGTTATTACAAATTGCGTCGGATTTGTATTTTGCGAAAGATCGCATCAACGCAATTTGCAATAAAAATCTGAATGTTATATTCAAGGCATAAAATTAATTTCATTTTAGTTTTTGAAGTTATAAAACATTAGGTGATATTAGATCAATCCTTTATATAAAAAAAGGAGTTTTAAAGATTTATTACAAATGGCGTCGGCTCTGTCTTTGTTGAAATAAATATTATAAACATAATACAAAAGTTATAATGCTCAAGACGATATCGTTTCTGTCAATTAGACTTCATCAGTTGAGGTCCAGTTTGAAAAATATGTGATTTTTTTTCTAAAGGTAATGTGGTATCATACAAGGCCAAATACTATCTCTAAAAGTATAGCCGAAATCCGTCAAAGAGTAACCACTGTAAAAAATGACTATCTTAGCTTTAGACAATTATCGAATTTAAATGATGTTAACAGTGCCAAATATTACTTTAGTATAAGATGAACAGCTGGTACCGAAATACCAGGTACTAGGTTTATGTATACCCTCGGGGACTCAAACGGTGTGGAAACGATCTAGTGGTTATAAATATTATAAACATAATACCAAAGTTATAATACTCAAGACGATATCGTTTCTGTCAATTAGACTTCATCCGTTGAGCTCCAATTTGAAAAGTACGTGATTTTTTCTAAGGATAAAGTGGTATTATACAAGGCAAAATAATATCTCTAAAAGTATAGTCGAAATCCGTCTGTAAAAAATTGACTATCTTAGCTTTAGAAAATTTTCGAATTTAAATGGTGTTAACAGTGCCAAATATTATTTTAGTATAAGATGAACAACTGGTACCGAAATACCATGTACTAGGTTTATATTTACCCTCGGGGACTCAAGCACATCGACGCAATTTGTAATAACATTTTAAAACTTTCATTCGTAATGGGGTCTAATGCATCTTTTTTCATTAAATTGGTCATAATGCATTTTTACACGGTAATCTCTTACGTTGATCACTAAATTTGCAAGAAATATCGGAGTTTTTTTATTACAAATTTCGTCGTTATTACAAATTGCGTGGTGACAGTGCTCTTTATCAAGTTGACATTTAATTTTTGTGTAATAATCTTGTCGCTGGTCCAAAGTTAAACTTAAACGAAACAGGCGTGGAACAAATCCCTGTCAAAATTGATACATACGACCAAAGCACCCTCCGCCAACAAGCAATGAATTTAATTCATTGAAACATTAATTGCAAATACTGTCATTATACCAACTATTAATGTTGCGAAATGTTAGCATTAAATGCCATTCCTGGTATGTTTACGACCACAACATATCAGTCAATAGTTTGCCACAGTGTATAAACACTCTGTGGAAATATATTACTACTTAATATAAAAAGTCTGAGATACCAAAGTATAAATCACTAGTATGTCCAGGATATAGGTACAAATCTAGTAAAAATGGACAAACACGGACCTCTTGAAATAAAGAGGTGGGGTCAGGTGCCATGGAGGAGTAAGCATCCCCTGTCGACCGGTCACACCCGCCGTGACTCCACAGTCAAATTAAAATGAAATATGAGAGGAACGAATCCTCGTCATAATTGGTACAGACGTCTAAAAAACCGCCATCGAATAGACCGCGTCTCCGAACATTATAGATATATTGTCTATTAGAAATTCCAGCATCTTTTTCATATCAAATTCAGTGTATTTATGTATAGGAATAGAGTGGTGTTTGACAAAATAAGCATTATTATAACCAATCACTAGATATTTAAATTTCCGGGTGCCAATTTTAGTGAAAAAACAGTTGTGTATGATGCTAAAAGGTTTCTTTTATTGTGTGTGTGTGTGTGTGTGTGTGTGGAATTGTTGTGTAAAGAGTAGAGAAGTCGTATTTTTTAATACGGTGAATCTGAGAAAAATTGAATGCCTTCAATTTTTTTTAAAAGTTTTTTATAATTTTTAAGTATCTACATCTGATTTACACCTCTTCTGGAATAAGCAACTGTACAGTATTGCTGAAGTTTCTCCTTAACGGCTTTTAGTATCGTGGTAAGGAGTAAAGATAAAGGTTTGGTAGAACATTTGCTGGATCCAGCTATGTACCTCTGCTTATATGGAGTTCTGTGAAACTTAGGTATCCGGTAGGTGAAAATCAGTATCGATTGTAGGTACATCAAACGAACGTAAGCTACGTGCGTATGTAGGATTACCATAATTAGTATTAAAGCCTATTTCTTATAATAAACAATTATAGTAATGTACCTTACAAATAAATCTATTATTTGAGGCTTTGTCTGCTGGGACCAGTACATAATGGTCATGTAGTCTGTCCATCTCTTTTACCACTTCTGGAACACTAAATACAGAGGGCTAACATGTTTCCATAGTTTATTTATGTATCCGAATACGAGATTTTATTTACTATCGTATGGCTTTTAGCCATTCAGACAAAGTGTCCGGTTCCACGTCTTCATATTTTGCCCATTGGCTGGCATAAAAAAATAGTTCATGAATAAACTGAAATTCTGTCGCCAACAAAAAAACGGACTTCGTTGTATTTTGGACCTCTTAAAATAATTTTTTAAGGTTTCATTTTCAACGATATCGTCTTGAGCATTATAACTTTGGTATTTTGTTTATAATATTTATAACCACTAGGTCGTTGCCACTGCTGGTGGACCGTTTGAGTCCCCGAGGGTATACATAAACCTAGTACCTGGTATTTCGGTACCAGCTGTTCATCTTATACTAAAGTAATATTTGGCACTGTTAACACTATTTAAATTCGAAAATTGTCTAAAGCTTAGATAGTCATTCTTTGACAGTGGTTACTCTTAGACGGATTTCGGCTATACTTTTAGAGATACTATTTGACCTTGTATGATACCACTTTATATTTAGAAAATACACATACTTTTCAAATTGGAGCTCAACTGATGAAGTCTAATTGACAGAAACGATATCGTCTTGAGCATTATAACTTTGGTATTATGTTTATAATATTTATAACCACTAGGTCGTTGCCACTGCTGGTGGACCGTTTGAGTCCCCGAGGGTATACATAAACCTAGTACCTGGTATTTCGGTACCAGCTGTTCATCTTATACTAAAAGTAATATTTGGCACTGTTAACACTATTTAAATTCGAAAATTGTCTAAAGCTAAGATAGTCATTCTTTGACAGTGGTTACTCTTAGACGAATTTCGGCTATACTTTTAGAGATACTATTTGACCTTGTATGATACCACTTTATATTTAGAAAATACACCTACTTTTCAAATTGGAGCTCAACTGATGAAGTCTAACTGACAGAAACGATATCGTCTTGAGCATTATAACTTTGGTATTATGTTTATAATATTTATAACCACTAGGTCGTTGCCACTGCTGGTGGATCGTTTGAGTCCCCGAGGGTATACATAAACCTAGTACCTGGTATTTCGGTACCAGCTGTTCATCTTATACTAAAGTAATATTTGGCACTGTTAACACTATTTAAATTCGAAAATTGTCTAAAGCTAAGATAGTCATTCTTTGACAGTGGTTACTCTTAGACGAATTTCGGCTATACTTTTAGAGATACTATTTGACCTTGTATGATACCACTTTATATTTAGAAAATACACCACTTTTCAAATTGGAGCTCAACTGATTGACAGAAAAGATATCGTCTTGAGCAAATACTTTGGTATTATGTTTATAATATTTATAAACTAGGTCGTTGCTCAACTGCTGGTGAAGTCGTTTGAGACAGAACGTATACATCGTCTTGAGCTGGTATTTCGGTACCAGCTGTTTATAATATTTAAAATAATATTTGGCACTGTTAACGTCTATTTAAATTCGAAAATTGTCTGATGTCATTCTTTGACAGTGGTTACTCCGATAGGATTATATTTGAAGGGACCTTGTATGATACCACTTTATATTTAGAAATTACACATACCCGTTTGTAATCATACTGTTTGAAGTCTAATGACAGAAAGGTTTCGTCTTGAACTATATGCATTGATTATGGCATTGTCTTCGGTGATGACATACCCGATAGGATTATATTTAGGGAGATATGCACATCCCGTTTGTGAATACACAGGATGCTAGGTTTTACAACTAATGCATTTTTCTTTTTTTATGGTGGAACACAGGACTTAACTTTTTCTTTTTTTTTCCAATGTCTGACCGCTAATAACACTAGGTGGACCACAATACCTGTATATCCACATGTAGTCACATGTTACTACCCGTTTAACATTAGTACTGAGAGTGTTCGATTTGACAACCAGAATGAATTAGTATCTAAACTCTGATAAATGAAAACTCCGATTTATACTTAAAGGAAACTTCATTACAAGTATATTACATGTTGTACAAAGTTTGACGGAACATTTTGAAATGGATGGTATATCTTCTGAAAAAGAACTGTCAAAAATATCATCAAGTCGAATCTGACAATTTTTACTGGGCACATAAGCATTATTATGTCTGTACCACCCATTAAACCCTACAACCCATAATAGACTTGTCGAAACAATAGACAATGGCATACCATCTAAATACTTACGATTAAGCGTGGAAAGTTGACGATTAGAATGCCGAAGTCATCACATCTGTCGGTCGTATAGCGTTGTTGGTAATTTCTCGTCTGTGTCTATAAATAGTAAAATATTAAAGTAAGAAACGTATGTTTGACTCTGTGGTGTATTTAATTTATCGCATTCTTCTATTATGCTTGACTTTGGGAGTATTTAAATGATTGCATTCATCTATGATAATTGTCGTTATTGGAATGATAAAACGTTATCATTATATCTTTATGTCAAGTTAAATGTCACATCTTGATTTTTCCATTTTTATTTTGGTATTAGAGCGTTATGAGTTACAGGCAAAATCATTGGATTGATACAATATAAACGCTGTACCTCTTTTACTTCAGTGAGTTTAAAATTCGCTTCAATAGAGAGGCAGAAAATAAAAGTTTATATGAAAAAAACACTGTTAATGTGAAATTGATGAACAAAAACTTTTTCCTATTATTATATTACTGTCATTATTATTATTATTGTGATGATGATGAAGAAGATGCACCTGCTGCTGCTGCTGCTGATGATGATAATTGTTATGGTGTTGTTGTTGTTGTTGTAGTTGTTGTGGCAGTAACAGAATTAGTAGAAGTAATTGCTGTAGTTTTAGGAGTAGTATAGATGTGGTGTTTTAATGTAACGTCTGAATCTGTATAACTATTCTAGATACGCTTAATATTTCTCTGACTTACAATTTTGACGGTTATTGAATGTTTAAGGTGACATGCCCTTACTGAATACGTGCATTCATTGCGGAATATTATGTTACAAGACTTTATAAGCAAACAGAAAGGGTAAAATTTTGTAACAGGCGCAAAGAAAAGTAAAGCGACGATTTCGGCTTTCCCATCGTAAATTCCACATTTAAGTAGTAATATCCCTCAGTCACCCGCATATGGAGTTTATATTTCACAAATGATCCGATATGCCAGGGCGTGTACAACATATGAATATTTCATATACAGAGTTAAACTACTCACTGACACATTAATGACACAGGGATATCGAAAACCGCGTTAAATGTCAACATTCCGCAAATTTTACGGTCGGTATAATAGTCTTGTGTGCGACTACTCTGCTTCACTAAGTGAAATATTGAGTTGCCTTTTCGTTGGCGGTTGTTGAGACGCTTGTACCAATTGTGATGAGGATACACTCCTCACGTGTTTCATTGGACTTGACTGTGAACTCAGGCGGGTGTGACCGGTCGACAGGGGATGCTTACACCTCCATGGCACGTGACCCCACCTCTTGGTTTTCAGAGGTCCGTGTTTGTCCATTTTACCGGATTTGTATCTATGTTCTGGACATTCTATTGATTTATACTTTGGTATCTGAATTTTTTTATATTAAATCACATATTTTTAGTGTACATTATATGAAAGACCGTTTCGGTCACAAACGGGATGAACTTACGTGATGACCACTTTTACGTTCAAAGTCACTTTCAACGCGATAAAACATACGTTTTGGATGCAAGTTGTGACTTTTAACGTGAAAGACGTTTTGTATGCAAAATCCATTTCATCGCGTAAGTTTTGCTTGAAAGTAAGGCATTACCAACCACTTGCATACAAGTTTGCATTGAAGAAACAGCCAATTAGAACACTTCTTACATCATAAAGACAACAATCAGAAAATATCCTGAAGAGGATGAGAAGTTATATTTGTATTAACGGTATTTACTAAACGAAATAAAAACCTCTTAAGATTTTACCTGATAATTTAAATACATATGCTGGGAATATCTGCACATGTAAGATGTAAAATGTCAACGATGTTTAGTACCTAAAAACGTGACCAAATGACAGTGTGTTTCGATCTCGGAGATGTAATTTCTTGAACTGAAAAAAATGTTATGTCCAATTCAGTCAACGATACTTACAAAACGAACGATTAAACGAGTAAAGATACTTATTTAAAATGTTAAAAAAATATTGAAATTAATAGAATATGTCATTATTTAGTACACAAACTTTTATGAGTGCGTCATAATATCGACCATTACTAATTAAACGATACGAAGATTCTGATTGGTTAATTTCTTCACGTAAGTTCATATCTCTATTTTCCACTACTAAGGCGTTAAAAACATGTTTTCATGCAAAACGAGTTAGAGTATCCTCTTTCACGTTAAACCTCACCACTTGAATGCAAAAAGTATGTTTAACGCGTTAAAAGTGACTTTTTTATGCAAGTGATGACTTGTAACGTGGCCGTCGCGTATGTGCATCCCGTTTGTTACCCATAACATTATATCAATATTGATGTAAATAAAAGTTGCAAGATAGCTATAAACTCTTACTATGCTGTTTATACCCCCTAAAGCTCGATACAACATATATTATTAGAGAATAGAATATAAACTTAATGTGTGAACTTGCGCTTGTACGTGTTTCTGTGTATGGTTGTGAATCTCTCTCTCTCTCTCTCTCTCTCTCTCTCTCTCTCTCTCTCTCTCTCTCTCTCTCTCTCTCTCTCTCTCTCTCTGTGTGTCTCTCTCTGTCTCTGAATATATCTACTTAATACGTCGGGTATCTTATCAAACGTAAGGGACGTTTGTATAAGCTTCATTTGTTTGATATATATATATATATATATATATATATATATATATATATATATATATATATATATATATATATATATATATATATATATATATATATATATATCTATATCGTCCTCCAGGTTCAAACCCCCTTCTTTGGGTACGAAGGGAATATTGACAAATTTATGAGTGGGACGGTAATAGCCTTTTTGCTGATGCAAGTTAATAGAAGAAATGTCATCCCATATGGTCAAAAAGAAGATTGAACTCAATTGAAATATGCAATGTGTCGTGAACAAGTTTTAAACAAGCATCTTCCGAAGTCTTACTTTTAAAACATTTCCATTGGGACACACGAATGTATTATATACTGCGATAAAAATATTGCCAAAGACCTATAGCGTTGGTCTATATTTTATTTATTCTTAAGTCAAACAATTTGGATGTCAGAAGAAGATTTATTTATGACATGGCCTTTCATGTGTGATCAAGTCAGTAATCATTGCAAACAAATGGGCGTTACAAACCAACACAGGTTTAACACAGCTGGGTAGTTTTACTTTAGTGATCGAATATTATGCTGTAAAGAACACATAGAAAAGGAATTAAATTTTCGGTGGAAGTTTGGGAAACTATTACGTTAAATAATTGGCAAGCATATATTCAGAATGACGGAGGAAAAACTGAATTCCGAAAATATCGGTGAGTATGCCATCAGTACTGCATGGTAACCATCATCTGGGAGAAGCATGTATAGAGATACACTTGTGTGTTGAATAAGAAAAGAAAGTGAACATCTATACCTTACTCTGTGGGCGTTACAGTTTTATTAATAAGGTTCTTTTTTTACTACATGCAACTTGAAATCTAGATTGAGCATTCTTATTAATTTCGCTTTATGTATATATATAATATTTTTATGTCAGAAGGGCGTTAG